>SNQJ01S0139829.1:25169-35186 GCA_010110895.2 Picea sitchensis | reverse complement strand
GGATACTGGTGGCTTTGGGGTGGAAGCCCTATCGGCAGACCAGTAGGACCATAAGCGAACTGTCCATAGAGGGAAGGCTCTGGTTGATTCGGTGGTGGCTGGATAGGATAATAACCCCAAGGATTGTGGCCTTGAGTTTGAGTAGGGACCTGGGGTTGAGTAGTCTGTCCCGAACCCCAAATAGGATTGGTTACCCCAAGATAAGGTTGGCCAACGTTAGGGACAGGTTGTTTCCCCCCAGCATTTTGAGGAAAGTTTTGTAGAAGTTGATTCCAATATTGGGCCAATTCAGGAGGTATATTTTGTCCAAAAGGTGAGGTTCGTCCCCCTACTGTAGGTATAGTTCCACTCGAAAGTTGTGTGCCAACCGTAGGTTGTGTGGTAACTGTGTTGTGTCCAGGAAAAGGAAAAGGAACTGTACCACCCTGTCTACCAACGGGAATCTGCATGTTAGGTGCAACAGTCGGAGTAGTGCCACTAGGATTAGGATTACCAGAAGGAAACGGTGGGAGTGTCGGAATACAACGAGGAACCTCATACCCAGGAAAAGAAGGGCCACCTGGAGAACCGGCTGGGGTTTGCGGAGGTGTTGGATTAGGAGGATTCAATAGAGAATTCAACGCATGGTAACCGGGTGGTAGTGTCGGGATGACATCAGGAATTCTCTGGGTATTGATAGGAGGAAGAGTAGTCGCAGTGATCTCGGTTTGGACACTTGTCGTATTCACGAGATGGGCCATCTCGGGAGGAAGAATAAAATGATAAGTTCTAGTCTCGGGTGTGGTTCCTGTCTCAGGAGACACAGGAGGGTTGATTTCATAGACAGGAGGTGACTCTGTACCGAAAATAATTCGTCGGAAATCATCGGACCAAAAAGGATCTTGGCCGACTACACCGTGAGAAGGCCCAACAGTTGATTCATAAGATGTAACTATGGTTTCTTTGGAAGGATTTAGTCGTCCGAGAGGTCGTTCACCACGACGAACACGATATTCCTCTATAGTATTGGTAATTCGAAAATCTCCTAGAGAATAAGTTTGTTCGATTTGTGGAAGAGGTATGGTGACAACTGGAACGTCACTGGTTTCCCTGTGTGGTGAAGTAACCACAAGGACTTCAGTCTGATGGGGTGAACCCTCAGGTGTACCAGTAGGTTGAGGATCATCCATATGTTCTGGAGATAATCCTTTCATTCTACGAGAACGCCACGGGGGAGAAATTGTAAACAAGTGACAAGTTCCGCGAGAAAATTCCTAGGGTCGGCTTTGAGAAATAAACAACACTCACTAGTAAACAAAATCTAGAAAGCAATCACCAAGCAAACAATACCTTCTAATTTCGAAGCCACTAGTTGGTGATGAAATCCAACATCGCGACAATGAGATGAGAAGGGGTAGGGCTAAGGTGGAAAAGTTACATTGACGACCTGCTTAACAGACTTACACCCTGGTGCAAGCTCCCACACATAATCATGGGTATACCCTCCAAGGAGCCCGAGTAAGTTTGATCAATGTTAATTCCAGGTACCGTGAAGACTTTCCCCTCCACAGTCACCTTGGGTAAGAACCTAGACAGATAGGCCACTAAGGTCACCACAAACAACAGTACAGCCTGGGGGGACAGTCGTCAGTCTGATCCACATGCAAGGGTAGGGTATCTAGCCCGAAACCAACTCAAAGGCTTCCACTCATAATTGTGGGTATACCTTGGAGTGATTCTCGTAATACGTGCAATCTCTACACCGATGTCAACAAAGCAGGGTTAGTAACTCTGCCAACACCAATGCGACCTAGTGCTTAACCCTTGTGTTAGAAGGGCGCCCCAGGACGATATGCTGCCAATGGAATTTAACACTCCCTAACTCAAGATTCTATTGTGTGTTTTGAGCTTTGGAGAGTGTATCTCTCTTCCTACTCCAAAGCACTAGCCTAACTAATATGTTGGTGTTAAAGAGCCCTAGAAAAGAGTTACTAGATCAATTTTAAGATTACGCAATGTTTTTAAGAGYTGTTGATTACTCAAAGGTAACGGAAGTGAAACTCATGATGTATGAATCTGACCCAAATAATGCAAGGATGATAATGAAATATGATTCTTTTCATTCCATGAATCCTAGTTATGGGATAGAGAGAAAAATTTCTGAATCAACTCTGTACTACAATGCAAATGCAATGCACAATTTCTTTTCAGATGCCAATACAAACAATCATTTATCAATGATAAATTTCTAAATGTCTTTTTCAAATACTTCAATAAACTCTAAAATTTGATTTTTCAATGTTTTCAAAATGAAAAAAACAAAATCTTGAAAGAAAACTTTTTGTTCACTTTCCAAGAAGCACTCTAATGAACGAGAAAAGAAAACCAAATCATAAAGACTCAAACAAACAACCCAATCAACTCTTTCAATGAAAGTAAAAACAAAAAGAAAACCAATGAGGCTTATCAATGCAAACGGAACATGTTCTTTCGAACCACCAAGAAAGTGAGAAACACCAAACACTTGACTCTCTACCAATCATTGGTTCTCAGCTAATTGGACACACTCAACTCCAGAAGTCAGAGAGAATGAAAATGCCAATCAGAGCCAAGAAATGAAAGTCAAGCTACCAAGGGCAAGAAAAAACTTGAAACCCTAAATTTGTTCAAGCAAGCAAACTACAACAAGAGATGTATAAGTCAATGATTCAATAAGCCAAAAATACCCAATTCAACTATTCTGAGCAATCGAAAAAGTCAAAAACTCAATTTCAAAATTTTCAAAAATCTTGCTCGCAGGTAAGTAGTGTTACACAGTGCGAGAAGATAGGATTCTCGCAGGCCACCTTAAAGAAAGGTGCGAGGTGTTCGCACTGGACCCTATATGCAGGGTGCAAACTTGACTGGTTCTCGTAGGATGTCAATGAACACAGTGCGAGAACTCCTGAAGATAATAAAAATTTTGAAAATGCAAGCAAAATTCAAACTGGCTTATAGACCCAGAAGGTCTCTCAGGATGTCCTGAGGACACAGAGACTGACTAGACAGGAAAATAATTAAACTGGAGAAAATGGCCACAGAAAACTAAAAACCATAAAAAAAAAGGGAATAGATCCCCAGTGGAGTTGCCAATTTTGTTTCAGGATTAATCTGTAAGTGCGGACACAAACCAATCTCCCTAGATCCACCTGGATCTAGAACAAAACAAGACAGAATAATACACTTTCCCTAGATCTAGCCTATTGAATGAACTAAGAGACGAGGATCATGGACATACCTTATGAATGCTTTCCTTAGGTCTCTATTGTTCCAAGCTTCGCTCCAATGCTCTTGTGCCGTTCAGATCACAACAGTACAAACCAATCGAAGTAAAGGAAGATTAATATATTCAATAGCTAGTCTATACATATGATCAAGGAGTTATGTAATAAAGTGACATCATCTTTATGGGAAAGGGACATATTACTGTATTGAATTAATTGAAAGTGAAACTTACAACCTGAGCCTTGATGTTGTAGGTCTCCTTTCGATGGCTCCTAGATTTGACACACACACTTGCTCATGTATGAAGAAAATCAACCACTTTTGATGACCTTGCTGTTGTCTCTAGCTACTGTAGCATTAGTCCTTCATATAGGCTTTCAATAATTCTCCAATCAATCTCTTTTTATCTTTCTTCTTCTTCTTCTTAACCCTTTCCATGAGCAATCTCCTCAATATATAGGAGAAGATAGATTAGTTACTTGGATAGGAAATGATCCCAAAATATCTGGAATGCCAGCATCTGAATAACCATTCGAAGCCAACTCATGTTTCTAGAATATTCCCTTCTAGAAGGTTCGAGATTTTATCTTTTTCTTCCCTTTGGAACATGTTCGCACCCTGACAGTTAGGTACAGTGCGAACCCTTCGCACCCCAGCTTAATGAAGCCTGCGAGAATCAGGCATTCTCGCAGGCAAATATATAGGTAGCCTGCGAACATCCCTTAAAAGCATGATTTTTGGAAGCAGACAAATGTAAATTTTCTCAGGAAAGTGTTCTTAATGAAGAGCTTGATTTTCCATCATCATAACATAATCATGATGACCAAAACTGTGGATAACACTCCTGATCATACTCCTATAAGATTACAAATCGGTCTGTGATCCCTATTGTCAAGTTAGTGTTTCCAAGACAGTTGTCGTGTCGTCAATATGTTCAAAGAGATGTTCAACCCGAAAATCCTTCTATTGCGTCGACCATTTCTACAGTCCTTAAGCCTTCTATTGCGTCGGCCATCCTTGAGTCAGTCCTGAATCACTTGTTTACTCTGATCTACATCAAATCTTGTTACTTGTTTCGTGTCATTGATGTGGGATACTTTAAGGCCCTCCTGTGATGAGTCTTTTCCTGTTGAATTCAACTCATTATCCAGGAATTAGACTTAGAAACCAATTGGTACCTTGGAACTTACATGCCTCAATGGAAGGTTTCCTAGCTTTCGACAGTGGGTTTTCATAATTGACCCCTGATCGGAAGATTATGTCGAGTGTTCGACTTCAGCTCATTTATTCACATTCGTTGGATTGTGCTAGTGTACCTTGGGAGTCATTGACATTAATGGTGATTTCTCTCGCACTTTTTAATGGTATACACTAATGACTGGTAATCAAGTGGTTTCTACCATGTTCGACTTCAGCACATGTATTCACATGGTTAGATTCGTACTATAGAGTGATGGAGATGAAGACCTTGGATATTTTTTGACAGATCCAGGTTGCGTTGGAGTATATTTAGTGTACTGTTGCATACATCCACATTGTATGTCTAGTGGCTATGTTTAAATTTGAGTCTTTAACACATAGATCCACAGTGTATTTTTGGTGGCTATGTTCAGATTTGAGTCATATTGGCATGGATACACAGTGTATGTTTGGTGGCCATGACCTGTCTTACTTGACATGGATATTTTCATGTCGGCATTTATGCTTTGATTCATTTGTATTCTGAGTATGGGAATTCCTACCTTAGTGATGATATATTATTGTACTGTATTTCCTTGTTTGTTGGCAGGTTTTCGATCAACTGTTCCTTGTTCCCTACACACACTCGACAAAGTATTTAAGCTATCACTCTGTTCTAACTTCATACTTTGGGGGGCTCTCTATTACACATTATTTTCGTCATCCCTATGATAATTAATGATGTAAACCTATCTATTTCCTTCAGAAGGGGTCAATGGCCTGCGTTCCTAAAGAGAGAAGGGATAAGAACTTCTCCTCAGAAAAGAAATTGTTTTTTCCTATGTAAAAACCTTATAAAAAGGGAAGTTCACAGGTTTCTATATAGGCAGGGTGGGAGAATGACCCATTCTCATAGGTTTCACTATAGCCAGGCTGTGAGGTGTTTGCAGGTTTCTCTATAGCTAGGGTGCGAGAATTCCAGCACGTGGGAAAAATGAGCGTTTTCTGGAATCTTCTAGAATGAGAAGCTTCTATGGTGAGGTGGCATCCAAATGGTTTGGATCTTACTCGTTTTCATGATTTAGTGGGATCATCCTAACCTCCTCACCTTATCTTCTTCAACTTATAAAAGGAGAGGAGTTCTCATGGAGAAAGTTAGCTTTTGTGAGCTTGGGTTAGCTTTGTTGGTTCTTGAGCTTGTTATATTTGGCTTGGTTAGAGTGGCTTTGAGATTTTTTTTGTCAAGATAGATTGTGAGTAGCCATTAGATCTATGGTCTCAGAATACTTGGAGCAAGAAGTGTGTGGGGAACGAAGGATAGTTGGAAGGGACCTTACAACATCAAGGCCATGGTTGTAATCTCTCTTTTACATTTAATATGATACAATAATATGATTCTTTCCTGTAAAACTTGTTGTGTTTTATTGTATGATTCCTTGATCACATACATAGGTTTATATTGAGTTTATGCTATCGCTATCACTTTGGTTGGTTTGTGTTTTTTTGATCTTGATTGCACAAGAGCACTGGAGTGAAGCGAGAGCAACAAAGACTATAGGAAGCAATCATAAGGTATGTCTATGATTCTTGCCTCTTAGTAAATTCAATATTTAAAACTTAAGGAAAGCGCCCTATTAAGTTTTGCTTTGTTCTAGATCCAGGTGGATCTAGGAAGATCAATTTGTGTCTGCACTTACGGATTAATCCTAAAACACTACTCCAAAGCACTAACCTAGCTAAATGTTGGTGTATAAGAGCCCTAGAAAAGAGTTACTAGATAAATTTTAAGATTACGCAATGTTTTTAAGAGTTGTTGTTTACTCAAAGGTAACGGAAGTGAAACTCGTGTTTTATGACTCTGACCCAAATAATGCAAGGATGATAATGAAATATAACACTTTTCATTCTATGAATCATATTTATGGGAAAGAGAGAAAATCTTCCAAATCAACCCGGTACTACAATGCAATGCACAATTTCCTTTCAAACGTCAATTCAAACAATCATCCATAAAAGGACTATTCTCTATGTGTCTTTTTCAAATATTTCAATAAACTCTAAAATTTGATTTTTGAATGTTTTCTAAAAGACAAAAAACAATGTTTTTGAAAGAAAAGATTATTGTTCACTTTCCAAAAATAATTCTCACTATATCAATGAGAAAGCATAAAAATCAAATCATAAAGAAACAATCAATAACAACCCAATCAACTCATTCAATGAAAGAAAAAACAAAGAGCAAACCAATTAGTCTCCCCAATGCAAACGAAAATGTTCTTTCAAACCAATAAGAAATTGAGAAAAACCAAGCACTTTACTCTCAACCAATCACTGGTTCTCAACCAATCTGACACACTCAGCTCTTGAAGTCAGAGAGAATGAATTTGCCAATAAGAGTCAAGAAATGAAAGCCAAGCTATAAAGAACAAGAAAAACCCTGAAACCCTAAAATAGTTCAAGCATGCAAACTAAAGAAAAATCTATATCAATCAATGGTCCAGTAAGCTCATAAGAGGTAAATCAACTGATCTGAGCAGTTGGAAAAACCAAAAGTCAATTTCAAAATTTTGAAAAATCTTTCTCGCAGGCAAGCAGTTTGACACAGTGTGAGAATCTATGATTCTCGCAGGCAAGCTTTTAGCAAGGTACGAGGTACTCACACTGAACCCTATGAGAAGGGTGCGAACCTGACTGATTATCAAAGGATGTAGTTAAACACAGTGCGAGAACTCCTGAAGATGACAAAAATTTTGAATATGAAAGCAAAATTGAAAAAGGCTTTTGGACCCAGAAGGTCTCTCAGGATATCCTGAGGACTCAAAGACTGACCAGACAAGAGAAAAAATGAAACTGGAGCAAATGGCCACAGAAAATAAAAAAAGCCACCAAAAAATGGGATTGTTCCCCAATATGGTCGCCAATTTTGTTTTAGGATTAATCCGTAAGTGCAGACACAAACCGATATCCCTAGATCCACCTGGATCTAGAACAAAACAGGACAGAATAATACTCTTTCCCTAGATTTAGACTATTGAATGAACTAGGAGGCAAGAATCATGAACGTACCTTATGATCGCTTCCTTGGGTGTTTGTTGTACCAGCTTCGCTCCAATGCCCTTGTGCCGTCAAGACCAGGACAACTCAAACCAATTGAAGTGAAAACAACTTAATATATTCAACAGTTAAACTATGCATATGATCAAGGAGTTATGCAATAAAGTGACATTGGCTTTATGGGAAAGGGATATATTACTGTATTAAATGGATAGAAAGTGAGAATTACAACCTGAGCCTTGATGTTGCAAACCTCCTTTTGATGGATCCTAGCTCTGACACACACACTTGCTCATGCATGAAGAAGATCAACCACTTTTGATAACCTTGCTGGTATCTCTAGTTGTTGTAGCATCAGTCCTTCATACAATCTTACACTAATTCTCCAATAAATCTCTTGCTAGTTTGTTGCTAACCTTTTCCATGAGAATCCCATCAATTTATAAGGGAGAATGGATTATTTACTAGGATAGGAATGATCCCAAAATATCAAGAAATCCAGTATTTAGATAACCATTCGAATGCCATCTCATCCTTCTAGAAGATTCCCTTTTAGAAGGTTCGAGATTTTATCTTTTTCCCTTCTTTAGAAGATGTTCTCACCCTAGTAGTTAGGTACAGTGCGAACCTCTCGCACCCTGGCTTAAGGCAGCCTGCGAGAATCATGCATTCCTCAAAACTGTGATTTTTGGAAAGAGATAAAGGTAACTTTTCTCAGGATAAAGTTCCAATGAAGAGCCTGAGTTCACCATAATCATTACATCATCATGACGACCAAATTTATGGATAAAAAACATGCTCCCCCTGTCAACTATGAGCATCTTAGAAATACAACAGATATTCAATAAGTACTCCCCTTGACTAGGTGAACAGATTAGACAAAAGAAGTTATAACCCCCAACTTTTGATGAAGATAGCCAAAAGTGGTCGCTGCTAACGGTTTAGTAAAGATACCAACTATCTATTCTATGGAAGGAATATAATTCATTTGAACAATTCTGTTTGTAACTTGTTCTCTGAGAAAATGGTATTTTATTGGTATGTGCTTATATTTTGAATGAAGTACATGATTCTTAGAGCAACTGATGGCACTGGTGTTATCATAGTGAAGTGGAATGGGATCAGTGTAAGTTACCTTCAAATCTGCAAGAGTTTGTATCACCCATAAAATCTAAGTGCAGAAGGTAGAAACAGTAATGTACTCTGCTTCTGTAGTTGATAAGGAAATAGATCCTTTATTTTTACTAATCCATGCTACTAATGAGTCGCCCAGGAAGAATGCTCCTCCACTGGTGTTTTTTCTCTCATCAACACAATTTTCCCAATCTTCATATGAATAAGCAGTTAACTGAAAATTCTGATTTCTAGGATACCACAGACCATAAGTCATTGTTCCCTTCAAGTATTTGAATATCCTTGTGATAGCTACCAAATGACTTTGTTTAGGAGCAGACTGATAACGACCTACCATTCCAACAACTTGCATTATATCAAAACGGGATGTTGTGATGTACAAAAGACTGCCTATCATAGAGCGATATGTCCTTTGATCAACATCTGGTGAAATATCATCTTTACTGAGATTGCAGCCAACCACCATAGGTGTGCTAACAGGAGATGAATCCTCCATCTAAAATTTCTTCAACATCTCTTTCAAATATTTTTCTTGAGAGATACATATTCCTGCAGAGCTCTAATTTACTTGTAAACAAAGAAAATATGACAGTTCTCCTATCATGGACATCTCAAATTCTATTTGCATAGAGTTAGAAAACCACTGGACAGATGATTCATTAGTACAGCCAAAAATAATATCATCTACATAAACCAAAACAACTAGTAAATTATCACCTTCAGACTTAATGTAGAGGTTGTTGTCAACAATACCTTTCTTGAACCCTTTGTCTTGTAAAAATTTGTCCAGTCTATAATACCAAGCTCGTGGTGCTTGTTTCATTCCATATAAGTCCTTCTTCAGCTTGCAAACATAATTAGGATTATCTGTCAATGAGAATCTTTTAGGTTTCTCCATATATACTTCTTCCTCTAGATCTCCATTAAAAAATGTTGTCTTAAAATCCATCTAATAAACTTTAAAGTTCATATGACATGAATAATCAAGAAACATTCTGATGCCTTCCAATCTTACCGCTAGTGCAAAATTTTCATCAAAGTCCCGACCTTCAACTTGTGCATACCCTTTACAGACCAATCTGGCTTTATTTCTAACAACTTGTCCTTTTTCATTCATTTTATTCTTAAACACCCATTTGGAACCTATTACATTCTTATCTTTAGGTCTAGGGACAAGCTCCCAAGTATTGTTCTTCTCAATCTGATCAATCTCTTCATTCATTTTTCTAACCCAATCATCATGTTGGTTGGCTTCATCAAAATTTCTAGGTTCAATCATAGATAAAAAAACAACATGAGATTGTTCTGAGTCTTTAATCAATTTCCTTCTTGTCTGAACTCCTTTATTTATATCTCCAATTATCTGATTTTCAGGATGATTCTTTCTAAAAATTCTGAGAGGTGATT
>SNQJ01S0139828.1:0-17195 GCA_010110895.2 Picea sitchensis | reverse complement strand
AGAGACTAATGTGAGATTCAAGAATTAATTAACGTTTAAATGTGTCGTATCTAGCGTATCATGGAGCTAAAATGTACCATCGCATCGTCTTCTTAGTAGGAAGATAGGGAATCAACGATATCCTTATGCATGTTTCCGTCGGTATCCTCCTAAGAAATCTTTTGACATCGATTTATTTCATCGTACGGTATCGACGTGGCACCACTGGCTCGGGATACAGGGTAATAATTATTGGGAACTTAGCTTACAGGCAATGGTCAGGCTCAGGGATTTGCTCAAGTCAAGAACTTTAAGCTAAACTAGGGACTGTCGATGCTGAAAAGGTATCAGAGGTCGTCTTTAAATAATAAACCTATCATGCATCCTCCTTACAAGGTAACCCCACCAAAAAAATCCTCAATACCAAAAACATTTCTGAAATCGGCGATCGGTGATATCACTTCATTCTTCGTGAGTGCTTACTCTCTTAGTCGTTCGTCGATGCCAAAGGGATCGGTCATCATCGATATTCTCGATGATTCTTTTCATGAAATAAATCTCCTGTCTGGCAACGCCGATGAATATCGGGACTCAACAACTTTGGTTCTCTCTAGTATTTTCTTTCATGCTTAATCCTTTCCAATGCCAAATTCCTTAAGCACGTCTAGGAAAGTTTTGACTGTCAATTCTCTAATTTAGATATTAGTCTTTTAAGTTAATGGTTTTCATATGTCCAAGCAATATTTTAAATACTTAATGAGAATAAGAAATGATAAGCAAAGGAAACATTTTTCATATTAGACAATGCCAAAAGATCAAGTGGTACCCAAAAAGTGAAATTTGAAGTAGACTTTTTATGGTGTGTTGAGTGCTCAACAAATGGAGATTCACTGCACGAAAGAAGAATATCTATTATTCCTTCATGCTTGGTTGATATGAAATATGGTGGAGACCCTTTCCTGGTTTGAAATTAGAGCCTCTTTTATTCTTGCAATTTGAAATTCTTCCGCTAATTCTTCCGAGTCGATCTGTGGGGGTTTAAACCTTTATTCCTCCTTCGTTTCCTGTAATCCTGACTCATGACCCTTTTTATAGAAGTCTAGTAAAGAATTCATTGGCGTGGATCCTTTGGTTACCTCTACCTACTTGCTTCGATGTCTCTCTGCTTCCATCAAGTATCCATAGCCTCGACGGAGTCACCCCGACATCACATACCTTTCTCCTCTTCTAGCGAGCATCCATAGCCCCGACGGAGATACCTGCATACCCTCTCATACTATTCACTCTTTTGATAATATCAGCTTTATTCTGACATGATGCCCCGAGCGAGTGGGAGAGGATGATGTCTATTTATTTTGGAAAGTGAGATGGTCTAGGCAAATCCTTTTCTAGCTTTGTGTTCAGGTTTCATGTAGTCCTTTCCATCTTTCCTTATTTTCCTTATGTTCTTACCAAGCCACTAAGAAGACACTTCAGACATTTCTCCAAATTTGTTCATTTGCACCGGTCAGATAGAGGACCCCTCAAAGCAACTGAAAGCTCCTTGATGCTTCTTGTGTTGTATGTGACCGATGAGTTCAGAATAGAGTTCACTATGTCACATGACTTAGGGTCAACCATTGTCTTTCTAAACACATCTTTCAAAAGAGAAAAAATCTAGAAAGCAAAAGAAAACAAAAATGTATTTCGCAATCATGAAAACACTAGAACAATTTTTATTTTATTTTATTTATATATATTATTATTGAAAATATTGTTTGAGGTCTTGGCCATTTACTAGGATGGCGTCAGGTTCCCCCCTCAGATTATGTAACCGATACGTTCCTTCCCCAATCTTCTCAGCCACCTAGAAAGGTCCAAGCCACATATTCTGAAACTTATAATGCTTCCCTTTCGGCTCATTTTCTCTATCCCATTTTAGGACTAAGTCTCCTACCTCAAAAAACTTATCTTTAGCCTTATGCTTATCAAACCATCTTTTCACTATATGTTGGTGTGCTAGAAACTTTGACTTAGCCTTTTCTCTCTCTTCTTCTAGCATGAGAAGAGTATCAATTCTTTTTTGTATGACTGATGAGGGTTCCCCGTTGGAATCTTGGTCTAGTTGAAGAGATGGAAGATAAAGTCCATTTTGGAGAATGGATTCCTGTCCGTAAACTAGGAAGTACAGGGAATTTCTTATAGCTTCCTTGGGTGTGACCCTATCGACCCATAAAGTATTATGGAATAGATTATGCCAATTCCTTTGGTTATCTGCAACCGTATTTTTTGATATTCTCACTAGGTTCTTATTGGTTGATTCTGCCACCCAATTTCCCTCTGGATAATAATTTGCAGAGTACCTAATTATTATTCCTTTGTCTAGAGAAAAATCTACCAATATAGTGTAAGAAAAATAAGCTGCATTATCAAAAACTAGAAAAGAAGGGACACCAAACCTTGTGATCAACTGTTTTTCTATGAATTGGATCACCACCTTCTCATTTACATGAGTCAGAGGGATGGCCTCTGCCCACTTTGTGAAATAATCGATGGAAGTAAGTATATACTTGTGTTGTTTTGAGGAATCGAGTGTAATTTTTCCTATGATATCCAACGCCCATTTCTCAAAAGGCCTAGAGACAGTCAATGGTTGGAGTGGGATTTCTGCTCTCTTCTCTCTCCCAATGCTTATTTGACAAGTTTTACAGTTCCTAGCATAGGTGTGAGCATCTTTGACTAGTTGGGCCAATAATATCCATCTCTCAGTATCTTATGAGTGGTGGTGTTTCCTGCGAAATGTCCACTGGAAAGGACATCATGGATCTCCTTCATAACTTTGTCTATGTCTTCACGTTCAAGACATATGAAGAGTATCTCATCATAATTAATCCGATAGAGTATCGAATTTATGAGGCCATATTGTGCAAAATTTAACCTAAGAGCTCTCCTTTCTCTCGATTTGAGATTTTCTGGACAATTTCCATGGTGTAGGAGATAAGTCAAATTATCATACCAAGACTCTGGACCTAGGGAAATGTATGAAGATTCACTACACCATAATTCCATTTCATTATCCCATCCATAATATTCATTTACTTGGTCCTGGGATTCAACTCCGAGTTTGCACAATCCTTTCCCTTTAACTAGTTTGGTAGGTTTTATATCTAGATCAAATTATTGTACCAATGCCATCCAATTCCCTCTTATTTCCCCCATCTCTTTCTAAGTAAACAATGATTGGGCCACAGGGTGAGGCATAATCACTTTGGTGTGGTTCTTGAGGATGTAATACCTGAAGTTCTTTACTGCCTTATATACCTCATAGGCATGTTTATCAACAACAATATAGTTAATTTCTCCCCCCTAGATATTAGTTCTCGTGAATGAAACCGGAGCCTCATTTTTTTCATCATGCTTCTGAGTCAATACTGCAACTAACGACTGGTCGGAGGTGAAAGTATAGAGGAATAAATCCCTATTGAAATCAGGACTTAGTAACATGGGGGCATCATATATAGCATTTTTAATATTGCTGAAATCATCCTTTCGTTCATCATCCCACTTAAATTTGACATCTTTATGAATCATCCTTTGTAAGGGTTTTATATTTTTCGAGAAATCAGGAGTGAACTTCCTCATGAAATTGATTTTCCCAAAAAAAGAATGCATAGCTTTCTTGTTGTGAGGCAACGGGATTTGAGCTATGGCCTTAATCCTTTCTAGGTCTATGTGAATGCCTACTTGAGATATAAGGTGTCCTATAATATTACATTCCTCGACGATGAAAATAGTTTTGTTGGGATTTAAGAATATACCGTATCTCCTACACCTTTCAAAACTTTGAGTTAAGTGTTGGATGTGCTCTTCTCTATTCTTTGAATACAAAGTTATGTCATCTATATACACTACCATAGAATTGCTAATTAGTCCCTGAAATTCTATGTCCATGGCCCTTTGGAAGGTCTCTCCTACATTGATTTACCCAAAAGGTATGCATTTATAAGAGAAGGTTCCCCACTTGGTTCGAAAGGTAGTTTTTAAACGATCTTCCTCTGAAACTAGGACTTGGTTGTAACCTGAGAAACTATCCATTAGAGAGAAAATATTCTAGCCAGACACAGTCTACAGGAGTTTCTCCATTGGTGGGACTGGGTAATTGTCCTTTTCTGAAGCTCTGTTGACGTTTCTAAAATCTACGCATAAGCAGATTTCTCTAGACATTTTCCTCATAGGAACCAGATTTTCTACCCACGCAGAATGCCTAACCTGGAAAGTGATCTTGGCATATAAAAGTTTCATTAATTCCTGATACATGAGAGGTTCCAGGGATGGGTGATACTTTCGTATATTCTGTTGGAAATGTTTCACCTCAGGTTTTAATGGTATAGTGTGTTGAAAGATACAGGTGTCATAAGTTTTCAAGTCTTGGTAGGACCATGCAAAGACATCTTGATATTGTCTGAATAGTTTGAGATAATACTTTATTTCCTCTTTAGATATAGTCTTGTTGAGATTCACATTCTTTGGGTTTTCCGGGGTTCCGAGATTTATAGTTTCATGTAGGGGACAAGAGCTACCGATCTTTGCATTTTTAGGCCCCCTAAAATGTTCTTTCAGATCAAACAGATTTTCTAGATTAGTTATCCCTTTCAGGATGGTGTGAGATTTTGATCTGTCAATAGGTTGGCCTAGCTGAGGATATGTTTCTGTTGATTTCTCCTAGAATACCTCATCGTCAATGGCCAAATCTTTGAAATTGTCTTGGTTAGTCAAGAAGTTTATGATTTGTTCATCTCCTTCGAATAATTTCCAATTAGAAATATTGTTAGGAACCGATGGTTTATAGAGTAGTTCCACAGTCAATTGGGAGGCTTCATAATATTCCAAAGGTCACAACCTTGAAGCAGCTGTGGCCAGGGAATCGACAAGGATATTATTTGATATGGGGATTGTGGTGATATTGAAATCTTCATAATGCTCCATTAACCTATGCACTTCCTCCTGATAATTCTGTAGGTGTAGGAAATCACAACGTATAGTATTCGTTACTTGTCTAAGGATAATCTATGAGTCCCCAGAAACTTTCAATTCTTTGATGTTCAAGTCCATGTCTTTCTTTAAACCTTGTACTAGAGCTTCATACTCAGCACTGTTATTGCTACATTCGAATTCTAGTCTACAGGATAGGAAATGATGTTTACCTTTTGGATCAATGAGGATGCACCCTGCCCCTAATCCCTCCCACGATTTAGATCCATCAAAGTATATGGTCCAAATTTGTGAATGAAAATCGCCCTTTTCCTCTTCCTTATTACTTTCTTGCTCTCCTATCTTTTGTTCTCTAATCTCTAGCATAGGGTCTTGATAGAAGAGTGTTTCTTTTGTTAGTATCAGCAAATTCTCTTGAAAAATCATTTCACAGTTTTGAGTGAGAGGGACATCAGATAAGAGAGGAGAAAATTTTCTGAAGTGGGAATCATAGGAATAATTTCCTAGAATGGGGAAATCTGTGGACAAGGGTTCGTTTAGGGTTTCTAAATCAGTGACTGTGTGTTTCAGGTACCTCTCCCTATCAATTTTAATCATATTCTTGTATCCGTTCAGTGGTAGCCAAAGGTAGGCCCAGTATGTACTAAATTACCCATTTAACTTCTCAGACCAATCTCGACTTAGTAATAACCCATAGGCCTCTAGGATGTTTACTACAATAATGTCAATCACTTGCACAAACTTAGGATGTGTCGCTATTCTGATCATTACCTCTCTAAGTTCCCCCATGACTTTGACCTGGGTCATGTCTAGCTATATCACATATTTATCGCTCTTGAGAGGATTGACATTTAAGTTTTTGCAAATAGAAAAGGGCATAATGTTGGAAGATGCTCTTGAATCTACCAAACAATTATGGAGGTTCCTATTGAAGACTTCAAACGTTAAGAGAAACGGAGGGACAAAAGGTTTTCCCTTCTTATCTTCTAAGAAGGTATTCACAGTTGGTTTATTTACTAGATCTGTGGAAGTTAGATTTCTTTGTTGTTCATTGCTTTTCATAGGGTTTTCTACTAATTTCAATGCTTGTAGCAGGAAATATTTTTGCTGAGGGATTTTGCATATGTCCATAACCGATATATGAGCCTTCAATTTCTTTAGATATTCAACTACGTTGTACTCCATTTTGGGATATTCTCACGTATGGATGCTAACAGGGTTCTTATGGGGAGAAAAAGGTGCTTTCGGGTGATTAGGAGTTGAACTTTCTCGTGACGTTCGAGTGGTGGTAGGATCCTTTGAGACAGGAGGCCCTTTACTTCTAGTTTTCACAACCGATATCTCTACGGGTGGTTCTTGAACCTGAAATAGGTCGTCGGAAGGCATAACTAATTTAGGATCCCATATCAGCATGGATGTATCTTCTGGTGGGTCAAACTCTTCATATTTAGAAATATTCATAACCGAGTTGCTTGGTTGTTTGATTAGGGAAACCTCATCTAAAAACTGGTTGGCCATAAAATTCATGGAATGCACCCATCGAGGGCAGTCTCTTTAAGAGTGGTTTTACTGGTGATAAGTACAGAAAGAATCAAATGTGACATTCCTTATATCAATATTCAAGTTATATGGGGGAGGTTCAATGGATTTGAATTTCAGGTTTGTTTTAAAGAAAGGCTTATAAGGCCTTTGGCCTTGGCTTCCTTCCCCTACATTTCTCTTCATGTCTATGATCTCGTTTGATAATTTCTTAACCATGCGTTGTAGATCTTCTATGTCTCCATTACCCTTGTCGAGAGTTTGTTTTGCTTGTTTCCTTAGTGGTCTAGTCATAAGGAGTCCTCTCCTGGGAGGAGGTTGAGCTTCTTTCTTAACTAAAGAGACATGGCCTTCTTTACACCCTTTCATCTGGAATTCTATCGTTTCAGCTTCTTCAAAATTTTTAGCTAAGGTTCGTTTGGCATCCCTCTTCCCAAAGATGGAATAGAAGCTGTGAGCGCATTAGTGTATACTTTGATTTGTAGCTCCTGAGTCAGTTTGGCTTCGGGATGAAATTTGTTTAAGATGGTCTTGAATATTTTATAAAAATATTTAACCTTCTCTTTCGAACTCATGGTGGCGGAAAACAACTCAGCCATCACAGCTCCTATAGTAGTCTCTTCTGCAAACTTATCTAGAAAATGTTTTTGAAACTTCATCCAACTATTTATGGATCCTACAGGTAAGTTAAAATACCATGTGGAGGCTGAGTTCTCAAAAGTGTAGGGGAAAATACTGCAAACCATGTGTTCATGCTAGATGTTCATAAACCTGATCGTTAGTATAAATTTCTTAATATGATCTTCAAGCAATCCAGAGGTTTCGGGATCGAACTTGGGACTTAACTTCTCTGGATGTCAGGGAAGGTTATGGACTGGTCCTGGGAGGGAAAAAGCGTCTCTGGCCAACCAAGGTTGATTTTTCAGAGGTGGGTTCCCCCTTTCTTCATTATGGTCATTGTTTCCTTCCATATCTTCAGACTCTGACTTAAACTCCTCCTCTTCGGAAAAATAGTGTGGTTCAGAGACGTCATCAACTGGCGTTTCGGGTATCAAATCAAGAGGATATTGGATTTCGGTGATTACAAAATCTATTAAGTCTTCTACTGAGTGCACAAAAACCTTTTCGGGAGTACTAACCACTGGTCTTCTTTGTTGTTTCTTCGATGGAGTATGGGAGATAAGGAAAACACATCGATCTCTTGGTTTTAGGCTCTTGTGATTCTTCTGAATTCATTTACCTCCTCATGAGGAAGAGCGTAAGGTATTTTAGGGTGAAAAGGTTCTTCCTTGGGCTAGGGTGAGTTACTTGTTTCAGGAGAACTTAGCGTGTGTGGGTTGTCTTGGGAATGAGTAGCCATGCATGTGGTATGTTTTGAATCTATAAGGTGTTTGAAATACTATGTAGAATATATATCCATCCATTCATTCACGGCCCTCCTTCTAACACAAATTCTGTTGATGGGTCTTAAGTCCCTTGATTCAACAGTAGGAAACAAACCCACCACTGAGGCCCAATTAGACTCTGCAATGTTTAATAGTGGAATGGTTCTCCAAATCTTGTGATCTGACCAAATTATCGATGGACTTTATGTTTTCTTCTGAAGGCTCTTCCTTTAGTTTGGACTATCTCTTTTTTTTATTTCCTCTTGGGTGGGACCGATATAATATGTAAGTTGATATAAACCAACTTGGAAACAAAATAGAATTAAGACTGACTATTGGGGAAGAGGTTGAACTTGGGATAACCCGTTGCTCAAGCACGCAGACACCAATTTTACACCACAGGCCTAGTACTAATACATTAACCATGTGAGCATCCAATTACTATCTAAGAAAATAATTACCAGAAAGAAAACACTTATGTGATAAGACAATGGAAAGAAAAATAATTCACCTACTTAATCATCTATCACATAATAACACCACAATTCATCTTCATCATTAAAGTGAAGAACAAAAAAATATTGCACCAGATAACTTGAAAATAGATTAAATAGCTCTTACTCATTACAACATCATTCATGAAATGAGATAGGAAATAGTTCTTCTCCACGTCCAATCACATGCATTTGATGAAAATAACTTTGTCTTTGGTCCTGAAGGACTTCTCAATTCAAAGGGAGCTTCAAAATAATTCTTAACAACCAAAAATAAATATTTCTTGCAACAACCATCGACCCTTATCTAATTGGTCGATGTTATTATTTATAGCATAAAATTCAACTGAAAATAACAGCTAAGTGTAGTTTGAACAAAACAAAATTCGCTATGCGGCATCCTCTTCTAATAGTTTCTTTAATAGTCAACTCGAAATATCACTTGAAAGGGTGACTTTCCTCATACTTCGACCAATTGATAAACAACTCCTCACAAGTTTAGGCCCATGGAAATCTTTGTTTCTCCATCAAATCCGCGTAAATTCCTCTGACCTCCACTGCATGCTCTTAGTACTTCACTAGACTGGCGTTTAACTACCCTAGCATAGTCTGAGCTCTATTCGAATGTTCCATAAATATTTTCACTTGTCCTGGCGTTGTGTTGGACACCTTCGCTAGCTCTTTGGCCCAATTCTCTTGAATTTCTTAGTGTGGTTCCTAAGACATCTTAGCCCAATACCCAATTGATCATTTCATTCGATCAAAACTGCTCTTTCCCAACATTCAAATGTCATGTTCTTCTTTATTCCGACCTTGTTGAACTGCATCAATGTATTCAAGTCTCTCCACGGCTTGTTTTTCCCTTTCATGCCACCAATCCATATCCTTGCACGTTGCAAGTTCCATGAGAGTGTCTTTCTAGAGCTCATCTATATTTTCAGTAAAAAGGTGCCTCTTTGTTTTGAATTGGGTGTAAGTTTCTTCAAGATCGCTTCTCACGTATACCGTGGTCTGAGTGGTGCCCTGATAGTATTCAACTAGGTGGTGAAAATTCTCTAGTTCCTTTAGGGTGGAGGCCAACTCGTTTTCATCTCATTTGGCTCTATCTAGGATGGCATCTGAGAGCGCCATCCCCACGCTGAGGAGTTAAGATGTTCTGGAATTTTCTGTGTTTATCAATTTTTCCTCTGTGGTGATGAGGATGGAGTGATCCAATGTGATACTCATTTTCTTTGTAGTTCTCTAGATGATGGACTTCCTCTCGATAGTAGGATATCACATAAATATTGGCTACCTCATCCACAGGTTCGAGAATCTGTTGATCACCCCATGTGACTGTATTTTCCAAATTTTCAGTGGTGTATATTTGTTCAAGGTCAGGTTCTTCAACTTTCTCATTGTGCTTCGAATGCCCACCCTCTACCCGTTTCTTGTTGGGGATATGAGTATCGAGTGGAATAGAGGCTTCGGGAAAATAATCGATACTTACTTTTTCATCGGTCTTCGAAACACCGATTTCATTTTGTGGGGATCCTTCCTTTCGCTCCTCCAGTTCTGACTTATCCTTCGGATTGTCTACTTGGATTTCCAACGCATAGAGCCTCTTTGTTTCGGGAACATTTTTAGTTTCTAGTTCCTTTCATGGGATCTCCTGGGTTTGGACCTCAGGAGCAGGAGAAGAAGTATTCTAAGGTCCCTTTTCTTCTTATACATGCACAAGGGTCCCACGAGATGCCTCCAAGATTTCATCATCACTATATATATTTATAAACTCACTCAAAGGATTAGGCGCACTTGCTTCTACTAATACTCAGCCTGCCTCTGGTTGAGTTGACACTCCTACCGATGATCCAGGTGGTGGAATTATGGATTCAAGGTTATCTGACCCATTGATGTTATCAACATTCATGAGATCAGGGCCGCTTGTCCCCACTGGGATTTCCTCTGGGTTATCAGTTGGAGGCCTCATCCATCTGACAAGGTCTAGGTTATCCTGCATCTACTTCATTGAAAGATGGGCCTATTGATACATGAGCCCCCCTATCCCCTGTACAACTTGAACCATGGGGGAATTCATATATTGTACTGGGGTTACTTAGGGAATCTCTATTGTTTCAGTGGCTTCTTGAGGAGTTTTTGTCGTTTCGACTGATTCACATTCTATCCTTTCTTCACTGTCCCCAAGGATTTCTTGAGCCGATTGTTCCAAGACTATTGCTTGCTCATCCTAACTCATGGCCTTAAACCTGGTTTCTTTAGGGTCAACCATCCTTTCCACCACCTCATCCCAGCTTTGAGAATTTTCGGTGAATATTCGATCCTCAAACCTGTCGTGAGAATATGGCCAGCAAGATGATACCTATTGCGTGTGGTTCAGGACCAGACCCTTGGTGTTGTGCTTTCAAAAATAACCAGTCTAGAATCATAACTCCAATTGGATTAACCCTTCTTTTTTGGCCTGCGCGGTGTCCTTTACAATGTAGAAACCAATATCGAACCCATAGGGTATGAAGGTTTGCTTCTTATCCTTTACCAAAGTAGAATTATAACATTGCAGGGTTTGATAATAGATTTCCCCTACTACTAGTCGATCGGGGACATATACAGGTAACAAATGGGGTGTTCTGTTGGCACTGAAAACCCTAATGTAAGTATCGCGCTCATCCAAATACCAATGACAAACTTTTTATACAACCTTTTTGGCTGCATTCGACAGCCTTGGGCACTCTTTCTTGAACAACAAGAAACAAATACGTGTGATAAATTGATTGCAGATGAGAGAGTAGGATTTCTTGTACCTATTCTCCCATATTTCTTGTATGGACTAGGAGCTCTGATGTGTGCCAACTCAATTTCATTCTAGCGAAGGAATTTCTGGCGCAAATGACGTCTAATACATAAGAAGCCATATAGAAGGATGGGGTTTCTCCCTCTTTCGACGTTTAAGCCTGTCGTATGCAAGTGCTTAGATATTTGGAGATGATGGAACCCCAGTTAAAACATATTTTGGAAATGGATATCGTATAAGCTAGAGGCATCTAAGCCTCTAAAAACCTAGAGCAGTCTTTCTCCCCATGAAATCGGTAGAGGAGGGCCATTAGGTAGATGTATGGCTCCCTCAGGTTAGCAGTCGGGTACTAGCTGGAGGTTCGATTGGTGAATTTTTTATCCTCTCTCCACCACAACACCATCGCCTTTCTGGTGTCATTTTTCTCATAGAATCTTACAACAAAATTGGTGTTTATCCATTCTTCTAGCTCTTTGCGCTTGTAGTAATTCTACACTTTCACTAGGAGGAAAAATATGACACACGTCATTGTGGTCGTTAATCAATCATATTTGTGTGTCAGTGTGATTGATAAGCCATTTTAAGAGTTCAATGTAGGGGAATACTGGAGTCCTACTCACCACGATGTGAAAATATGCCTTTTGGACATTCAAGAGGACTTCATCGTCGAGTCTTCTCATATCAGGATCGTTGTGCGGGGTATATTCAGGGAGTTCATCCCGCTTAATTTTCTTGAAAATTTCTTTCCAACACGAGAATACTGTCTTGGTCCCAATGTTCGCCTCTGTGTCTCCAAAAGCTAAGG
This sequence comes from Picea sitchensis, assembly GCA_010110895.2. Taxonomy (NCBI): domain Eukaryota; kingdom Viridiplantae; phylum Streptophyta; class Pinopsida; order Pinales; family Pinaceae; genus Picea; species Picea sitchensis. The sequence continues at coordinate 5,234 of SNQJ01S0139828.1, read as the reverse complement.
GTTGAATGAAATATTTCTTGGTGGTGGTTTTGATGAAGGGCACCAATTTTGGAGCAAATTCCAATTTTCTTTCCACCGCTGGGGAGGAACCTTTTCCCACCTCTGGTTCTTGTAGATTTGGTGATCTTGGATATTTCCTGGTGGTGGGTTTCTTTGGAGGCATCATTCCTGCAACTGAAAATGATCTTTAGGCAGGTGTATAGAGTGACATTGGATAAAACATATGAAATGAAGAATAAAACATCCATAGACCAGTACATACCTGTAATGCTTACTAAGCTCTTGTTTCTATACTCACTGGACGTTGGAGGTTATCCCTGTACTGCTCGTCTCACTCCTTTGGATGATCCAAATTCCTTCATGCAAAAAATAACCTTGTTTTCAATGACTTAAAAGAATATAATGGGAGAGATCCTACTAGTCATATCAACCCTTTAATACGAGTAATGGGTGAATTTCAAAACAATCTACCGCCAGATCTCTACAAATAAATTCTACGTGGGTTGATGGCAGAGGCATGGGGGAGATGCACTGTAGCGACATGTTCAAATGGTCATTTCAATTCATGCATGAATTATCAACTAATGCGATATTCATGAATTAATTAACCTTTAAATGCATCATATCTAGCATATCTCAAAAATAAAATGTCCCATCTTGTCGTCTTCTTAGTGGCAAGATCAGGAATCAATGATATCCTTATGCATGTTTCCATCGGTATCCTCTTGATAAAGTTTTCAATGCTAATTGATTTCATTGTACGGTATCGACGTGGCACCACTGGCTCAGGATACAGGGTACTAATGACCGGGAACCTAGCTTACAGGTAATGGTCGAGCTCGGGGATTTTCTCAAGTTGAGCGCTTTAAGAAAAAGTAAGTATTGTCGATGCCAAAAGGGTATTGGAGGTCAGATTTCGGAAATAATCCTATCACATGTCCTCCTTATAAGTTAACCCCCCCCCCCGAAAAAATCCCCGATACTGAAAATGTTTTGGAAATCGACGATCGGTGATATCACTTTATTCTTCGTGAGCTCTTACTCTCTTATCCTTTCATCGATGCCGAAGGGATCAATCATCGGAGATATTATCGGTGATGGTTGTTGTGAAAGAAATCTCATGTCTGCTGACACCAATGAATATCGAGACTCGACAACTTTGGTTCTCTCTAGTGTTTTCTTTCACACTTAATCCTTTCCGATGCCGAATTCCTTAAGCACGTCCAGGAAATTTTTGGCTGTCAATTCTCTAATTTAGATATTAGTATTTTAAGTTAATGGTTTTCATATGTCCAAGAAAGATTTTAAGGACTTAATGAGAATAAAAAATGATAAGAAAAGGACACATTTTTCATATTAGACAATGCCAAAAGATCAAGTGGTACCCAAAAAGTGAAATTTGACCTAGACTTTTTAGGGCGTGCTGAGTGATCAACACCATGGACGCTATATAACTTGAGATTTGGTCATTTTGAAATCAATCCTCTGTAAAATTTCTCTTCAACTCAACTTGCTCAGCCCATATAGGCTCAGTGTTCAAAATTGAACCTCTGATACCATATTGTAACAACCCTCCTATGATAAGGACAACTACCCTGACATCAGGTGTGAATTTTTTTTTGTTTTAACCGTGTGTGCGCGCGTGTAGAAGAACAACCCTCTCGATCCTACATGACCACTCGAACCAACAGGACGCAAGTAAGACAAACAACATCAAGACGACAAGACAGATCATAGTGACAACAAGAAGCACACGTCCCCGAACAGGAAGCGAGCAACTAAAGGCTGTAGGCAGAGATAGACACCAGGGGTTAGGCACAGTACTGTCACCGAACGAAGGAATCTGACAGTAGAGTCGCAGTAGTGGAACTGTGCCTTTAAACAGCCCGAGACTACTGATACGGCTCACAATGTGTCGCAAGAGTGGAACTGTGCCTTTAAACAGCCCGAGACTCTTGATACGGCACGAGATTCCTTCCGCCGGTTTACACCCAGAAACCAATACTAGGCTACAAGGGGAGTCTACATCCCGCCCGACACAGACAGCCTACGCAACACCAACACCAAGTACCACGAGACAGGGGACAACAATAAGCACGATGCATTGCATTTTACTAATAGATGCCATAATGCGCAATGATATCTTACCCTAAGGGTAACCCTTGAGCATTTACAACCTTCATAAAAACTATCCCTTCCTACCAATTACTACCACAAATGCAACAACCTTACTAAATAAGAGTAGTGCGATTAACATCACCATTAGGGTTCCATTAAACAATAATGACGTCGCAATTTCGACGTCGTCATAACATTAAAACTAAGCCAACTCTAATGTTGTCATCCAAACATTATCACCATATATTAGCAATGCAAAATTAACATAGTCACTAGAAATCCATTTGTACAATATTGGCATCACAATTTCCCCACATTAACATTTCAACTAGTACTCCTATTAAAATTAATCATTACTTACCCTTGCGATTCTTCCGCATGACATAAATTAAATAACTCAACAATCATTTAGCATTATTAATATGGCAACTATATTAACCTTATTAACTAACATCAACATAACCTTAATTAACTAACATCAACATTCAATTAAAAGATTAATATGGCAATACATTATTGCTTTCATTTTAATTTTACCAACATTGGCATTCAGTTAAGGATATTACTATTGCAATTACATGATAATTTATCCTTGCTATTCTAATAAGTGTCCTTCCAATACAATATAACTATTACAAGAACCCTAGTTATCCTTGCAATTAAGCAACCCTTAATTTATGACTCGAAATTGACCAATATTACTGTTAAATGTCAGCTCAAATTAAATAATATGCCATTACCATCAATGGCATTGAGCCCGCGTCGGGTTAACATTTATCCAATATTGCATTTAATTAATGATAGTACTATTTCATTAAACCAATTCTCCACATTGTATTTCTACCACAATGACATTCAACTTGTACTATCACTATAGCATTTGTTTTGTGGCACGTACGCGGATGCAAAGTAACTTTGGTGCGGCGGCAGGCACCGGTAAAGCCGGTAATTCAGCGAGCTGACATCGTGCCATGGAGCATTAATCAATCTTTGTCATTGCACCCCACCTTATCGACTTTTAACATTTTTGAACAGGCACTGGCAACTGCATTCAGAATTAAAAGCTGGTAGCGTGTAAGCATGTCACAAATAAATAATAATGCCTAAATCAATATTTAACGGTTTTGGTAACTAATGTCACAGTGCTATAACCATTATGGTTCTGGCGTGCCGCAGGTGACGGTCGGAAAGCTCGGGTTTACTCTCAGTTCTACGTTAATGGGGTATGTCCATGCATTTTGTAATCACCGATTAGTTTTTTTTTTTTTTTTCGCATTTTGCCTCAAAGGAATCAATGTAAGAAACGGACCCTCTCTGATTCATGGCTAAATGCCTCTGACAAGCTGCGGTCGATGTAAGGAAAAAGGTTTAAACATTTATAAATTTGAGAAAAATTTATTCCCGGAAAAGCAGTGGCAGGATTCTCTCGATTGATTCCTGCTTGGTGGTTCGCGAGAAAGGGCACGGGGAGGCAATGTTTAATGCTCGCTAACCTTATAGTGTCTTGATCCGTCGACCGGGGTAAGACGGCGTGGCTCTAAAGCGAAGTCATTAGGGTAGAGCATAAGACTCTAACGCAAGCTATCGCAGTTAGCGAGGTGGTGGGTTTTAACTAATGTCACGGCAGCGGATGCGGCGGTATAAGTATTCTTTTTTCCTTGGCTCCCGCAGCCCAACTTTATTCATCGCGTCGAAACTTAACCTCAACAGAGACATTGAACAAAAGTTACGGCGTTGGGTAAATAAACGTACTATTTACTGTTTTTAAGAATTGAAATCATCACGGCCAGATCAATGCGGTGATGGCGGCGTCCTTATCGATCTAATCTATTATGCGTCTGTTGGTGGCTGATGTGGGTAAAGGGTATATCTGGTTTTATTATTGTTTCTTTGTTTTATTATTGATACCAAATGAAATTAAAACCCTATCATTAAATTAAATGATGAAATTAATTTAATGATAGGGTTTTAATATTATCCCAGTAATATTAAAACCCTATCATTAAATTAAATGATGAAATTAACCCACATATTAGAACCATATGATTACCACCATATAAAATTAACCAAATGTTAAAACGATGTTATTACCACCATATAAATTAACCAAATATTAAGCGATGTTATTACCACCCTTATTAGCGGTGATATTAAACCAATCTTATAACAAACTGACAATTAAACAGGAAGCGATGGACAGCAAATGGGGTGATAGTTATTGTTGACGACAATAAGATGAGAATAGAGCCCTATGCTAGAACGGCCATATGGGCACCAGAAATTTGACGGCAATGCTATGATGCTATATATATATATATTTGGGTTTTTTTTTTTTTTTTTTTTTTTTTTTATATATATATATATTTTCAGCGGCGACTATTAATCCATTTAAACAATAATAAAGGAGGATAGTGTAAAAACGGCAAAATTGATCGATTAACTACTACTGCAACGAAACATTAATCCCTACCCAATTGTAAAAATGCCCAGCACACGGTATACACAGCAATTAAACCTTGGAAACGGTAGCATTAAAACCCTTCATCAGTATTAATACGGCAGCTAATTAACCATTAAATGATAATAAGACGAGAATAGAGCCCTATGCTAGAACGGCCATATGGGCACCAGAAATTAGACGGCAATGCTATGATGCTATATATATATATTTGGGCACCAGAAATTTGACGGCAATGCTATGATGCTATATATATATATTTTCAACGGCAGCTATTAATCCATTTAAACAATAATAAAGGAGGATAGTGTAAAAACGGCAAACTTGATCGATTAACTACTACTGCAACGAAACATTAATCCCTACCCCATTTGTAAAATGCCCAGCACGCGGTATACACGCCCAGAAGTGAAACGAATAACCCTACGCCATTAAAAAAAATTTACCCAACACACAGTATATACGCCCAGCAACTGAAGAGATGCCAGATACAAATTAAACACAAATCCCTACTACAATTTGACCGCCCAATGGAATAAAAATAAAAATCGACTTGAAGAACGAATGCCGATTACAACAAAAAGAACCCCAACAATTACCAGCTACCCAAACTGAACGGAATGGAGGAAAAACGAGAATCTTCTAAGTTTGAGGACGA
>SNQJ01S0139827.1:5905-31065 GCA_010110895.2 Picea sitchensis | reverse complement strand
AGGCTAGGTATAGGCTTGGGATATTTGCCAATTTTTGACTCATGGAGTACATGACTATTTTGGATGATCAGTTGAGTGAAGGATTTAGGTGATGGGAGCTTGACGGAGCTAGTGAAAAAGTTTGAAATTCTAAGTGGAAAAATAGCATAAGGACAAGATGCTTTGGGAAAAGTTAATACAAATTAGTAGGTGATAACACGTTCTTCTATCAGTTGATCTATTATTCTAGCTATGAAATCCCTTAGTTCTTGCTTGTTCTTTTCTGTAGATTCTTCCTCTGCTTTCCTTCTGGTCTGATCCTTATCAATCCAAGTCATTCCTAACAAAAGAGGAAAAGGGGCGATGTTCTCAACAAACCTAATAACTTCAAATTCCATTTCTGTTGATGTTTCATGGATGATAACAGGTACATTAGTAACTCTTCCACATAGGGTGATCATCTTTCCTCTCAAGAAGCCTATCCTTCCCAATGAAGGTACCACAATAGGTTTTCCCAAAATTTCCCAAGTGCTTTCTGGCATAATATTCACTTGTGTTTCCTCATCCAAGACATAGTCTATGTCGAAGTCTCCTATTCTTGTACTTATGCATTGTTTTTCTTCCAAGGTCTCTGATAAACTAGCATTATTGTGATCATCCATTACTTCTTTCAATTGTTCTTATGTAGTTTGAATATCCTTTGATCCTTTCTCTTTTTGATCTTTTAACATGCTCTTATTCTCTTGTCTCATGTTCATTTGTTCAACTTTAGAAATCATCCTTGGACAGTATTCAACTTTATGACCAAAATTTTTACAACAAAGACAAGTAGGACCTATACCAAGCCATTCCTTAACAAGATGTCCCGGTCTTCTACAGTTATAACATAGTTTCAATCCTCTCTTTCTCTTGTAAGTTTCCCAACTTCTCCTATACTGTGCACTAGGGTCACAGTGCTGGACCTCCAATATGAAAAAATTCTTTCTAGGTTCCTACATCCATTTATTAGTCCAAAAATTATTTATATGCATAGGAATAACATATCTTTCTCTATTTCCATCAAATTTATTTAGATCAACGCTTTCTTCTAACTGTACCCTAGATTTTAGACTAGGACATAATCTATCAAACATACCTAGATTCATGCTTTCGAAACCAAAATTTTCACTTATCTTACTTTATCTAAGCACAAAGATTTACCTCTTTCAATATCTCACATCTTTTCTTCAGATCAGGTAAATTTTCTTAGCACAAAGCTTTGCAAGTCAAGTAGAGTACTGCACACTGCAACAACAAATCTACGCACAAATCTTCTCTTTTGTTTACTTCAGTTCCCAGCAATCATAGTTTTCGTGTCTCGACAACGGAACCATTTGTTGGCACAGGGGTAGAACCAGTGTTCAACGCTTCAACAATGCACCAACAAAACCCTAACTATCGGCCCTTTCGACAACACCTGAGAAGAAGATGCAATATCACCCGAGGTAGAGGCAGGGGGGGTTACATGACTCAAGTGTCTGTAACCAATCTAGGATACATATCTGTGTTTGTAACACTTCACAAAGTACTTAGGAACAACACACGGTAATTGATTAGATTTATTCACATCACAGATCAAACCCTAAGTACAGATCGACACAGTAAAAATAACAAAATACACATTGCACTTAGCAATATAAGTCAGATCTAACACATTCAACATAGACACAACACTAAGAATTCATAGATCTATATATCATTCATAATATTCTAGGCACTAAGAAAATCCACAGCATAAACATTACGAGACAAATAAAACCATCAACACATGATATACGTGGTTCACCCCAGTGTGGGGCTACGTCCACCTATGGATTCTTCTTCTTTATTATTCTTCTATCTCTTACATTCATCTGCTCCTGTGCACTAATCCACAGAGCCAAGCTTCACACTCGACATGTGACATACGCACTAGATCCACCTTCAAAAAACTTAGATCAGTGCACAAATCTAACTCCTCTATCAAGCACAAAGCCTTACATACATGTTCCAATGCACCAAGCAGCTCATAACTACTTGCTTCTTGCACTTAGCTACTTACTTTGAACTTAGCTACTTACTTCACCTTTAGTAAGCATTCTTCTAGATTACATTCCTTCCTATTTACACTTTTACATTTACAAAGAGGCCTAAACATGGGTAAACCCATGGGCTGACATACCATAACCCATTCTGTAAACCCTAAGAACCCCATGTTGGGTCCACAAAGCCCACAAAACAAGTGAGATCCCGCGATCTCAGCTCCTCCTGGGTGCTCCATATTCTACAAACCTGTCGATGTCCAAAATTGGTCAAACCCAACCAATGTTTCCTCAAAACTTGGTCGAGGGCCAACATGGTTAATCCGCTCTTGGGATACCTCCAAAAATATCTGGCTCTCGAGATTCATATTATGGTTTAGTAATATATCACACCGCACATGTTTACATTCTTGGGTCTCACTGTCCTCAACAGGCTCCTCAATCCCTATGAGGCTGGCTATATCACACCAGGCTCCTCAACCTACGATCTAACCCTCGAGATCGAGTCATTCAATACTTCCCTAGCTCACTAGTTTAACGACTTGTACAATTCTTACAATACTCTCTTCTCCTCTGGCGATCTCCCTCTCTCTCATCCTTCTAATTACTACTTATCTATATCCTTGGCTCATTATCCATTACAATACCTTACAAAAAACCTAACCCTAGCGTCATTAGGTCTTCCTTGCATGCGCGCCTTGCCTGCTCCACTTGCACATGTTGCTCTTCCTTCCAGTTGTATTTTCCTCTTTGCATGCTTGTCTTCAATTTTTTTTTTCTCTTGACTAGGCATGCATCCAACAGGCCCCCAACACTAACATGTGGCTCATCCTGAGCCACCTAAACCTTGTGCACTTTTTCAATAGCTCCTGCGAGAGTCTGGAACTTCTTTGTGAGATTCTATGCTTGTGTTTGAGCCTGCACGATATTTTCTATGAGTGTGTCCACTACTTGTGTTGTAACCTCCTGGATGATCATCACTGCATACTCTACCTTCATTTGTGCCATGTTATTCTTTGCCTCTTATGCCTGGACAATGACCTCCACTTCCCTCTCTTGGAGCGATTCCATTTGATCTTGCTGATATTTCTTCTATGTTTGTGCAACTATGAGTTCTTCTTACAGCTTCTTCATATCTTGTACTCCTTTGAGGCACTCAGTGATCTGAATGGTCTTCTACCTCTTCTTGAGGTCCTGGATAGTTGTGCTTATCTTCTCCTCTTCCTGCTCTCACTGCTTAAGCTGTTGATCATCTTCCAGCTTTGTCCATAGTTGTGATTCTTTATCGAACAAGTCGATAGTTGCGCTGACTTGTCATTCCATTTCCTCCATATTCCATGTTTCTTCCTTCTTCCTTTGCTCCTTTACCTCCGGGGGAGTGGTAGGGATGAGTTGCTCCTGGAGGTTCTTGATATCCTACTTGTATTGTTCGATTGTTTTCACAATCTGATCAATATTCTACATCGTAGTAATCTCTTTTGTTTGCGCTCTCTTTAGAGTTCTGTCATAGGATACAAGCAATCCTTGCTTGAGCCTATCCACATGATCCTTCTCATCCTTGGTATTGAGATTAACCTGATCGAGCACCAACTCCAATGTTTCTTTGTTTACCTTTGCCTTCCACAGTTCTGTTGTGCATGTGCGTGCATGCGACTGTACCTCCTGCACGACGCTGACTTGCAGTTTATAATGTGCCTTGGTTGGTATCCACGTCATTACCAACTATATCTGTGCCATTTCTTTCAATGGTGTCTTGCCTACAATTTAATCCATGTGAAACATGTTGGGTGTCACGTGAAAATTCAAGTTCACTTGTGCCATTGTCTGGGTCATATCTTGCTCGCTTGACCCAACCTTGGCTCCTACCTATGATGCTTTGCAGACTGATTCTATTCCTTTGTCGACAATATGTGTTTCTCTCATCTGATAGAGGAGCTACCTCATGTCTGTCAACTCCTCCTGAATCCTATCCCTTTGGCGTTGGGCATCGTCAAAATCCTCTGTTGTTCGATCCTGGACCATTTGGGCCACAAGGTCCGCGTCGTCCTAAGTGATTGTGTATTCTGGTGGCATTTTGTGCACCTTAGATTTCTTGCGTGCACCCTCCATTTGTATGATTGGCCTCTTGTTTGGGCATTTCTCTTTTTGAGTATCACTTGATGTGTTCCCCTGTGTTGTCTCCGTCTCATTTTCTTGTTCGTGCGGTGCCTCAGTGTTGTTCTTCTTCCCCGTCTGGGTACATTTCTTGGATGCACCCCCTTTCTTTTGATGCGCCGGGTTCTATCCTGGATTTGGATTCTTAGGCGATGTTTTGTCTCCTGCAGGTTTCTATTCTTTCCCTACATCAGCCTCATTATCCACGAAAATCTCTTGAGTAATGGCTAGAATATTCTAGTCATCATGCCAATCCTTGATGGCCATTTCTACGTCTTTTTCCTTGACACGGTACCACAGTTGTATCCATTCATTCTCGGGGTCCTTCCGTGCTTGGATCCATATTGTATGCCTTTTTGCTTTAAATTTTTCTATGCCCTAATATTGAGCGACCACTTCTGGTGTAATCCGCCAAGTGTTGAAAATGATTTCCTATAGGTCATTGTAATGCTTTGCGAACATGCCTGCATTCACACTTTTGTTTTTAGGGTCTGAAGTGCTCCCCTATGATAGGTATCGTGCTACACGAAAACAAGTGCATATCTTGGAAAAGTATGTATACTTTGACTCCTTCCATCCAATCAAGGCGATCAGGATGAGTAGCCAAGAATAGTGAAAATCTGTCCCCAGGTCCTGCGTGTCCTTGCAGTCTTCCAGAAATAGATTCAACAGGTACGGGGCCCAACTAAGTATAGCACCCTCCACACATTGTGTTGTTGCTGCAATGACCTTGACAATGACTTCCTCCTTACTACACTTCCTGAGTAGCTTGCACACCATGAGTTTTGATGCCATCCTTGTGGTTGTGTCACTAATGTGCTTAGTTATGATTCCATGTGACCCTCTTTATGTACCATACGTCTTCTTCATTTCCTCGGCTAGTGCCTTCTCTATCGTTTTGTCATCGAGGTACTGCGTGAGTGTCTCCCCCTGAGATGGCAGCCCTGCAATATATGTAATGAGCTCTACGTCTATCAAGATGTGCTCTTCCACCCATAGGTATATTCCATGGGTAACTTCCATCAAATTATTGATGCAGTTGGTTACGTCCCGGGGCCTTCCAAAGTGCAAGATCTCTAATGGGCCTAGAATCCTGGTTTTAGCCAGTCTGACTCCCCACTATTTTGGTTGGTTAATTGGTTCTTCGAAGTGTCCTATACCCAATGTATCCAGGTAAAATTTCTTGGTAAAATCCGAAAAGTTGTCCGTATCGGTCACATCATGATCCGAATACCGTAATTGTTCCACATGGCCTAACATGTTACCTGCTATATGTACCCCATTTGGAATGTGTGGCAATACAATGGTTGTGGCAACCTGTCTGCGTGGTGATATTGCTACTAGCTACTTGCCCTTCTGCTGTGGTGGATGAATCGAGGTTCCAACCTCCATTGTTCTCTCTTCTATGTAATCCTTTTCCCATTCAGTGACATCTTCTACTATGCCCTCCTGTGGCTGCTCCGATACGACAGTGTGCAATCTTTTTGGTGTGATCATTTCTGTGTGGTTCAGGATGGGCCCATTAACCCTTGGGTTTTCTTTAGGGTTTTTGGGGCACGAATGATTTCCTACATCCTCAGCCTGCTGGCCCTATCCCACTTTCGACATATCAATGTCCATGCCCACTGGTGTCGTCTGTTGGGTTTCCTCCACGACTAGTGTGGGGCTTCTTGGTTCCATATTGGGTGACGTGATTTCTTCCAGGTTGACAACTTCTGGATGTCGAGGTGGTTGTTGTTTGCTTCCCTGTGGCTGTAGTGGTGCTCTGACATTGCTTCAAGGTCATCTGCAGGCCCGACTCCACACTCCTAGCTTGGGTGGTGCCATGGTGGTAGAGATGTTCTCCACTGAGCTTAGTTGGCTCTGTCACTTCTGCAGATTTGCTCTTTGCTCCATATACTTTATTGCTCTATTTTTTTCCTAATTTCACAATAACCTTTCCACTCCCCGCATGCTTAATTTATATAGGAATCATGTGAATCTTCTCAGAGACGTTACCCAAGTTTCATTTTAAATGAACTGGCGCTTCCTATGTACTTGCCCTTGAATTCTCTTGACGTTTCCAGTTGGCATGATTAATGCGGCGTACCATCAATCATTCTTGTCTTTCAATTTTGATAGCTACCGTGATTTGGCGCTTATTTTCCATACCCACCATTTTCGTTGTTTCCGCATTTTAGTGACCATTGGTCCTTTCTCCGTCACGATAACATTTCCGAGTGTGCATGCACATTCTCTTTTTGGCATGCTACCTATTTGTTTCTATCTTTTGATTTCCAACGCAATCATCCCTCTATTGTTGCGCTTAGTTTTTATTTATTTTTAAGTGCTAGGAGTTAACTGTCTCTATAGAGCTTCAGTCGACTCCCATTGATCATCCCTCTGAGTTCTATTCATGCTAAATCCTGCAACTGTACAACTCCCCCATCTGTGCTAGTCTTTACTTTGTATGGTCCCAACCAATGCATTTTGAGTTTTCCGGGGTGTTGAAGAGATTTACTATTGTACACTAAGACAAAATCTCCCTCGAAATTTTTCCTCTTGATATGTCAATCATGCCAAGATTTGTCCCTTGATTTTTGTACTTCTTGGTGAAACCCTGCTAGAATCCTATCTTCTTCCATGATCATCAACTGACTTAACCTTTCTTGTACTGTGCCTTGCTCTGTCATGTTTATAATTGTTGCGACGCACAGACTAGGTACTAGAAATTCTAATGGCACCACTGCTTCTTGTCCATACACCAATCTAAATGGTGTCTGCCCTATCAATTTCTTGCATTTGGTCCTATATGCCCATAGTACTGCTGGTATCTTCAAGTCCCAATCGTCCCTATTATTGTTGCAAATATTTTTTAGTGCATTTCAAGGATGTTATTAAAGGCTTCCACTGTTCCATTTGCTTGAGGATGATATGATGTACTCTTTTGATGATAAAATTCAAACTCTTTAGTCATAGCCTTAATAGTGTTGTTAATGAAGTGAGTTCCTTGGTCACTCATCAAAATCCTTGGGCATCCAAATCTAGTGATCACATGCTCAAACAAGAAGTGTGTTGATGTCTCTGCGTTGTAATATTTTACTAGTGCTACTTTTGCCCATCTTGTCAAGTATTATATCGCAGTAATAATGTACCTCACTTCTGATCTCTTCGCTCATGGGTTAATTGGTTCCACAAAATATATTTCCCATTTGTTGAATAATTGCAAGGTTACTTGTGGTCTCAGGGCCATCTTGTCCCTTCTGTTCGGTTTACCAACCCTCTGAAATACATCACATTTTTGGAAGTAGTCCTTTGAATCTCTGTGAACAGTCTACAACCATAATATTGTGCACAATACTTTTTGTGCGATAGATTTTCCTGCATAATGTCCTCCCGCTATTCCCTCATGGGATTCTACTAAAATCCCGGGTCTTTCATGTTCTAGCACACATATTCTCAAGATGCTATCTGCACCCATTTTGTATAAGTTTCCTGCAATCAATTGATAGTCTGCAACCCTGACTACCAGATTTTTCTTCTGTGTGGTGTTGAATTCTTGTGGCACAGTCCCTATACTCAAGTATTGAATGATGTCTGAAAAATATTCATCGACCACTTGAATTGAAAACAACTGTGCGTCGGGAACTTTGTCCTCTAGATTCGTAGGTTCCTCTCCATTAGTGATCCTAGACAACTGATCATGTCCTGCATTCAACTTTATTGGCTTGACTATCACTTCGAAGTCAAATTATTGAAACAACAATAACCATCGAAAAATTCTCCCCCCAACACTAGCTTGTTGACGAGGTATTTGAGATTTGAATGGTCCGTGAAAATATTGAATTGTTTTCCCAGTAAGTAATGTATGAAATTCTGAACCGCATAGACCATAGCTAAGCCTTCCCTCTCTATGGTATTGTAATTATGCTCCGACTATGAAATTTTTCTATTAGCAAATGCTATCAGATGGTTCGATTCTCCTGCTCCTGGCTGCGCTAGAATAACACCAAGTGCTATGGACGATACATCTACGTGCACGTGGAATGTGTTTTCCCAATATGGGAATACTAGTATTGGTGCGATTACCATCTTCTCTTTCAGGGTGTCCAATCCGCGCTGACAATCCTCATTCCACCGAAACTTTGTGTCTTTCCTTAAAAATTTCTCCATTGGCGCAGTGATCTTTGCATACCCTTTTATAAATTTCATGTATTATCCTATGTGTCCCAATGTTTCTCTTAACTGATGGACTAATTTTGGTGGTGGTAGATTAATAATTACTACAATTTTGGTAGGATGTACGAGAAAGCCTTGTTTACATACTATATGGCCCAATAGTATCCCAAAGGGTGTTTCAAATATGCACTTCTTGATGTTTAAAAATATCTAACACTACCTTCATTATTATAACATCATCCGCAAGACCCCTACATGGTATTTCAACATACTATAGACTGTCTAATCATCTAGATATACCTCTAGAAACTGGTGGATGAATTATTTGAATACAGCTATGACTACTCTAGAAAATATCGTTGGTGCATTCTTCAGTCCAAACAACATGACTATGTACTAGTAGGATCCCCATTCCATGGAAAAAGTGGTCTTGTATCTATCCTCTGGAGCTATCTTGATCTGATGGTAGCTTGATAATCCGTAAGTGAATGAGTAAGATTCATGTCCTCCTATGTTCTCCAACACTTCATCTGTGAAAGGAGTAACAAATAGATCATGTAGGCATACATCATTCAACTTCCTCAGGTTGACACATATCCTTATTCCCCCCCCCGTTTCCTCTCTTGAACTACCATCGGGATTACCCATTCAGACTCCTCTACTAGTTATATGATTCCAACGTCTTTGACTTTTTTCATATAGATCAGATTTAGTCTATATGTTTGTTGTCTGATCGATCTTGCCTCCGCTATGAGAGGTATCTTCATTTCGCCTAGATCTCCTTCTATGCATTTCATTTCTATGAACGTTGTTGGGAACAAGTTGATGTAATCACGCAATAAATTTTTTATGCTTTCCACTGTTTGCTCATCCCAGTAGTCTCCAATGCAGACCATTTTGGGATTCTCAACTATCCCAATGTTGACTTTATTCACCTTGATTGGCACAACAATTACTTCTGATTCCATAGGTGGACCTTCCACTTCTCTTTTGGCTTCAACTTCCTCAATCTGAATATCTTGCGGGTCATATTCATCTGATGCTTCTTCCTACACGTGGTAGCATGAAAATAGTTCTTTTACTATCTATATTTTCTGTTGTTTCTCCTCTGTTATGAGTTCATGTTCCCATTCTTTAAGGAATATCACCACTCTTATTTGTTTAAGTGATGATTCTATGTTGGGTTTCTCATGCTCAAATGTGAAAGTGACTGTAAAGTGTTGTTGTAATACTGTCCAGTTTGCAGTTCTTCTACGCAATTCCTAGTCTGTATACCAGTTTGTTGGGATCCCTTATAATGTGTGAAGAAAATGATGAGGCCATTCGTCCCGTGGTGTCATCCTCCATAGAATTCTGCACTTCTCCAAGTGTTTTGCTGGTGCCCCCTTTCCATCATATTTTTTCAATTGGTTGCTTCCCTATTCTGCGCCAAACTTGATGCGCAGTAACCACTTACATTGGTATCAATCTTTGACTGTTTCTTTGTGTGCACCCCACCATATTGCAGGTGTTTCCTTGAGTGCTATATCCAGTGATAAGAGCCTCTGATTCTCTAACACTTCATCTTCGTATCATGTCAATAATTATTCTAAGTCATTCACCCCATGGAAGTTGGGAGGTTCCATTATCTCCGTACCTACCCATCCTACCGCGTGGTCTATTATTGCTCATCTTCTTGTGGAGACTTCATGTAACCTATGCTGCCAATTTTCTAAGCCCATATATGAGTCTGAAACACATGCGGTGATTCTTCTCCAACTGAGTACCCCATATACAGTCAGGTTCACATAATCTCTTCTCACGCAGTTGTTCTATACAATTGGTTAATTTCCTCCAGGTATAAGCAAATAGGTTCTACAAACCTTTCCCGTTCAGATGGGTCCAATGGTGCAATGACTCTGTATTCTCCTGTCTCAAATTCCATCTTCCTTGTCTTTAAATTGATGTTGGCCTGAGTGTCAAACGCCCAATCCAAGCCAAGAAATGTTGGATAAGGTGTTGTGTTGTCCACTATATCTATTACTTTGAAGTCGGCTCTAGTGCAGACTTCATATATATATAATGTTACCCCTTTTAGTCTCCCAATTGGTAGAACTCTGTGTTGATTCACTAGTTTCAGCTGAACCGATGAATATCCTAATGTGGGCTCTCCCATACATTGCCATGTCTTCTTGGGTAATACATTGACTTCAGATCCTAAATCCAGTATGATATCTCCCATGTTGAAATCTCCAATGTTGACGTTTATTCTGAATTCCCTGCTTGTTCTCCTCCTTGTATGTAGATGATTGACTGTTTTTGGTTCTATATTCCCTTCTTATTCAATGCTACATATTTCTATCATATTTTTTAATACTTTAACAGATGATGGTTCATCTAGTAGTTTCACACATGATTTCAAAAAACCTTTAATTGTACTTACTTGTCCTAGGGGGTGTGTTTCTTTGGTGTGATCCAACGATGGAGGCATCTCGTACTCTAGTACTTCCTTATTATGTTTTGTAGTTGATGTCGATCCAATGTATGGCTTCAAGAATTCTTGTCTGGATTGTTTGAATATATATTTTTCGTTCTACACATCAAACTACTTCTTTGGTTCAAAATTCTTCTTCACCCATTGATATTGTGCTGGATCTTTCCTTACTGTGTCATTTCCTATTTTAGCTCCTCCCCGCGTAACTATGTTGATGTTTCTTCCTTCATCCCTTGCTTCCGTCGAAATACACTGAACGTTTTGATTGTTCTGATTCCTCTTTTCCTTGATCTTCCCCAATAGTGTAGAACATTCTTCCGTGTCATGATCCAATGCATGAAAATACATACACATCGCAGGTGGAAGTGGACATTGTCTTGCATAGTGTCCTGGTTGTTGACAATTGTGGCATACCACTGGTCCTATGCCTCTTCCAAAACCTCCTCTTTCTCTTCCTCCACCTCTGTAGCTAGCTCAATCTCCTTGTGGTGCATTGTACTGAGGTGCCTGGTTATACTGCGTGGGATTATAGTGTGGCTGTGTGATATTATACTATGGCTGTGCATTGTTATATTGTTGTTGCACAATGTTATACGAGGCTAGTACTTGGTTAAATTTTTTTGCAGCTTGCCTGATCATCATTTCTTCTTGCACCCTATAAGCATCTAATGTTCTTTCCCTCATCAGGTCCATGGTCCTACAATATTTTTCATCGTGGCCTACTGACTTGCAAAAGTTACAATATGACATCTTAGGTACTATCTGGTACTTCTGCATCATTGGGCAGTGATAAGGATCATGTACCTATTTCTTATAGATTTCACACCATATTCCTCCTGTTGGTAATGGGTTTGGCATTCCTATTTCCATGTAATACACAAATGTTGGACATTCGTTCTTATGGAGTCCTTCTGTCCTACATGTGGTACAACAAACGACTTCTCATTTTTCCTTACTTTTTTTCTAGTTTAGCTGGAATGTTAAGTTCTTCAAATCCTCCTTCAACTCCTCTATGGATGGATCTGTCTTCTGATATTGGTTCTCTTATAGTTGTAGGGCTACCTGTAGAGCCTCTTCTTGTGTCTCAAACTTCTGCTATCGCAAAGGGTATTTCAAGTGTGGTAGTAGTGAATTGAAGAACATATTCCTATGTTGCATATCTGTCATGACATACTTTAACTTTCCCTTCAATCATTTGAATCTCTAGTCAATTTCCCATACAGATTCTCCTGGTTTCTTTCTGATCTCTATCATCTCGTTCATGTACTAATCTTCTGAACTAGGATTATAGAACTCATTTATTAACAACTTCTTGATATCTCTAATCGTTCTAGTTGTCCCTGACAGACTGTTTGCAGATAAACTAATGTATCAATCCAGTGCATAATATCTTAGTGTAAGTGATAACTATGAAAGTTTAGTGTCCTCGTCTGTGATCTCTTTCACTTCCCAAATATTTTCACAGATAAACATGTGCTTTTCTGGGTCCTCCTACGCCTCTCCTTTGAATCCTGGTAACCTGATGGTGGGATCATGTCCTACCATCCTGAATGCTGAGATACTGCCTCCACATGATGTAGATACTTGACTAATGCTTCCTGAACTGGCTCCCCCAGTTGTTGTTCCATGTGTAGATTTACTTCCTTCTTTCTTCCTTCTTTCGAAATTCAATTTACTAAATGGTGGTGTTCTTCTTTGTGTATTAGTTTCACATGGGTTTATGGGTTCCACACTGACACTAATAGGGATAAGAGTGCTACCTTCTATTCCCACTCTTGGACCTCTCGTCTTCCTCTCATATGTTGCGCACATGATTTCGTCAATTTTCTCCACAACCCGAAGATCCTCTACCTCCTCTTCATCACTTTCCAAGCCTTCCCTTACGACTACGACTCTCTTCTTGGTGTTCACCTTATATTGGTAGGGTACTCCACTGTGCGTCTTTCCATTTGCTGCCATGATCCGCTTGATCTAGTCTTCATCCATCATGATTGGGTCCAAGGCCTCCTCCTTATTTCCTTTATCCACTTCTCCTTCCATTTCTCCTTCTCCTGTCAGTGCTTTCCCCCTTCCCCCATGAATGCATGGAAATCTAGCTATCTGACTCCATTGTCATCACACCTTTTTTATATAGTAATATCTTAATGGAAGTATAGAACGATATGATATACCTATCTGGAGGTCCCTTCAAGAACTCTTATTCGGCTACACTGTAAGAATTCACTGTATATACTATAAACTCTGTGATAAATCTGGAAACAATGTTGTCTAACCAAAATTCTACTGCGTGTGTAAACTTATTATCAACTCGTTGTAACTGTGAGATCTCTTCAGGATTCTACTCTAGCTGTCTGATCTGAATTGTAGTATGGTTTTCTTTCAATATTTTTATCCACACCTGCAATACATGCGGGAAATCACATAAAAATACTTCATGCAAGTCGGTGAATACATACTTGTCCATATATTTGCATGGTGTCAACTTCGGGTTTCTGTTATCTTTCTGCGCAAACTCAAGCTCTTTTTTTTCCATCTAGCTTTCTATCTATGCGTTCATGGGATTCCACGGTATCAACATCCTTTTTTAGATTCTCATTCTCTTCAACGTCTTATTATACGTCCTCCACAAATTGCATACACTCAATCCCATTTTCTTCCAACCAACCAGCAATGGAACCATTTATTGGACTTGAACCATTTGTTGGATTTAGATTATACTTCTTTTACTTATTGTTCTTTATGGTATATTCTGGTTATACCTTCCTATTATAGATTGAACCTAGTTCAGATTTGATAAGCTCCCAACAAAATCCCTCTAAAACTATCATCCCTTATGGAACACTAGAAAGCAACACAACACACAGAGTGTACTGCACAGTCTCACACAAGATAGCTCTATGGGTGGCTGCAATACACAAGTGTTTGCAACCAGGGAATGAGTGGAGATATGCGGTTGTAATATGTAATCTTTATTAATCCTGTCTAACATATAACTATAACAATCATTCTATCCATGCATGTGGAATACCAGATCTACTAGTTAATTCATTCATCTAACATTCAACATTTAACAACAATAAAGACTCATACATTTATTCACATAACATAGGTGTTACCGTGGTTCAACCCCTCTTGGGATATGTCCACAAAGATCTATATCTCAGGATTCTTATTATGGTTCAGTAATATATCACGGCACACATGTTTACATTCTTGGGTCTCACTCTCCTCAACAAGCTCCTCGATCCCTGTGTTTACATTATTTATATCCTTGGCTCATTTTCTAGTACAATACATTACAAAAACCCTAACCCTTGCATCATTAGGTCTTCCTTGCATGCGTGCCTCACCTACTCCGTTGCACATGCTGCTTTTCTATCCAGATGTATTTTCCTCCTTACATGCTTCTCTTCCAAAACTAGCCTTTTCTCCTAACTAGTCTTGCATCCAACAATGCCCATAGTACTGCTGGTAACTTCAAGTCCCTTGCTCCAAATCTAGTGATCACTTGCTCAAACAAGAAGTGTTCTTCTGTCTCTATGCTGCAATATTTTATTGGTGTTGCTTCTTGCCATATTTTTAAGTACTCTGTCGCAGTAATAATGTACCTTACTCCCAACCTCTATGTTGGTGGGTTAATTGGTCCCACAAAGTATATTTCCCATTTTTTGAATACCTGCAAGGTTACTTTTGGATTTAGGAGAATCTCATCCCGTCTATTAGGTTTACCAATCCTATGACATTTATCAAATATCTGGTAGTATTGCTTTGAATCTCTGTGAACAGTTGGCCACCATATTCCTGCGCGCAATACCTTATGCACGATATCTTTTCTTGTATAATGTCCTCCTGCTATTCCCTGATGGGCCTCTACTAAAATCCTAGGTATTTCATGTTCTAGTACACATCTTCTCAAGATGTTGTCTGCACCCATTTTGTATAAGTGTCCTACAATCAATTGATTGTCTACAACTCTGACTACCAGAATTTTCTTCTCTGCGGTGTTGAATTCTTGTGGCGTAGTCCCTGTACTCAAGTATTGAATGATGTTAGAAAAATGCTCATGAACTACTTGGAATGAAAATAACTGTGCATCAGGGAAGTTGTCCTATATATTCATAGGTTCCTCTCCATTGGCGATCCTTGACAGTTGGTCAGGTCCTGCATTCAACTTCCCTAGTTTGACTATCACTTCAAAGTCAAATTCCTGGAACAACAATAACCATCTACAAATTCTCCCCCCCAAAATTGGCTTGTTGACTAGGTATTTGAGGGATGAATGATCTCTAAACATCTTGAAATGTTTGCCCAGTAAGTAATGTCTAAACTTTTGAAGTGCATAGACCATAGCTCGACATTTTATTTCTATGATATTTTAATTCTTCTCTGACTCTCACAATTTTCTACTAGAAAATTCTATAGGATGGTCCAATTCCCTTGTTCCTGGTTGTGCCAGAATAGTTCCAAGTTCTATAATTGATGCATCTACATGCACATTAAATTTCTTTTCCAAATATGGGAATACTAGTATTGGTGCGGTTACCATATTCTCTTTTAGAGTGTCCAATCCTCGCTGACAGTCCTCATTCCACTGGAACTTGCTATCTTTTCTCAACAGTTTTTCCATTGGTGCAGTGATCTGCACATACCCTTTTATGAATTTCCTGTAGTATCCCGTGTGTCCCAATGTTTCTCTTAACTGGTGTACTGATTTGAGTGGTGGTACATTAACAATTACTGCAGTCTTGGTAGGATCTACTAGCAAGCCTTGTTTTCACACTATATGGCCCAATAGTGTCCCAAAAGTTGTTCCAAAGATGCACTTCTTGATGTTTAGAGATATTTGACACTGCCTTCATATTTCTAACATCATCATAAACAACTCTACATGGTATTTCAACAAAATATAGACTGTCCAATCATCTAGATATACCTCTAGAAACTGGTGGATGAATTCTTTGAATGCAACTATGCCTACTCTAGAAAATATCACTGGTGCATTCTTCAATCCAAAAGGCATGACTGTGTACTAGTAGGACCCCCATTATATGGAAAAAGTAGTCTTGTTCCTATCTTATGGGGCTATCTTGATATGTTGGTAGCCTGAGAATCCATCGGTGAATGAGTAAGCTTCCTGGCCTCCTACATTCTCCAACACCTCGTCTGTGAAAGGGGTAGGGAAAGGGTCATGTAGGCAAGCATCATTCAACTTCCTCAGGTCGACACATATCCTTATCCCTTCCTTATTATTCTCTTGAACTTCCATAAGGCTTACCCATTCAGATTCCTCCACTGATTCTATGATTCTAGCCTCTAACATCCTGCCAATTTCTTCTTTCACTTTTTTCTTATATATTCGGTTTAGTCTGTAGGGTCTCTGTGTGACCGGTCTTGCCTCAGGTATGAGATGTATATTCATTTCATGTAGCTCTCCTATTATTCCTTTCATTTCCATGAAATTTGTTGGGAACATGTCACTATAATCGTGCAGTAACTTTGTTATGCATTCTACTGTTTGTTCATCCTAGTAGTCTCCAATGCTGGCCATTTTGGGATTTTCAGCGGTCCCAATGTTGAGTTTATTCACCTTGATCGACATAGAAAATAATTCTAATTCCGGAGCTGGACCTTCCACCTCTATTTCAACTTCAACTTATGTTATCTGAATGTTGCACAAGTCATCTTCATTTGGTGCTTCTTCTTGCACATGGTAGCACGACAATAGTTCTTTTACTATCTGTCTGTTCTACTGTTGATCTTCTATCATAGTTTCAACTTATGGTTCCTTAATGAATATCACCCCTATGATTTGTTTGAGTGCTAAGTCTATGTTGGGGTTATCATGTTCAAATGCGAAAGTGACTATAAAATTACACTGTAATACTGTCCAGTCTGTAGTTCCTCTGCACAATTCCTATTCTATATACCAGTTTGCTGGAATCCCTTCTAATGTGTGAATAAAGTGATGAGGCCATTCCTCTGGTGGTGTAATTCTCCAAAGTGTTATGCACTTTTCCAAGTGTTCTACTAGTGTCCCATGTCCATCATATCTTTGCAGTTGGGTGCTTCCCTATTTTGTGCCAAATTTGATGCATAGTAATCGCTTACATTGGTACCAGTCCTTGACTACCTCTTTGTGTGCACCCCATCATCTTACATGTGTTTCCTTGAGTGATATATCCAAGGCTAAGAGCCTTTGAGTTTATAACACTTCATATTCGTATCTTGTTAAGAATGCTTCTAAATAAGTCACCCCATCGAAGTTGGGTGGCTCCCTTATCTCTGTACATACCCATCTTATTGCGCGATCTATTCTTGCGCATCTTCTTGTGGAGACTTCGTGTAACCTCTGCTGCCAATTATCCAACCCCGTATCTGAGTTTGACGCGCATGACATGATACTTCTCCAACTGAGTTCCCCATATACAGTTGGATTCTGTACAACTAGTTAATTTCCTCCAGGTCTAAACAAGTGGGTTCTACAAACCTTTCCCCTTCTGATGGATCTAATGGTGCAATGAATATGTATTTGCCTGAATCAAATGTCATCTTACTCATCTTTAATTTGATTATGGCCTGATTATCAAACGCCCAATCCAAGAAAAAGAAATGTCGGATAAGGTGTTGTGCCATCCACTATCTCTATTACCTCAAAATCGACTTTAGTGCGCACTCCATCCAGATCTACTGTCACCTCATTTAGCCTTCCAATTGGTAGAACTCTGTGTTGATTTTCTAGTTTCAGTTGAACATGTAAATATCCTAATGTGGGCTCTCCCATACATTGCCATGTATTCTTGGTTAACACATTTAATTTGTATCCTAAATCCATTATAATATCTCCAATATTGAAATCTCCAATATTGGCATTCAATCTGAATTCTCTGATTGTTCTCCTCCTTGTATGTAGATGGTTAATTGTTTTCTGTTATGGATTTCCCTCTAACTATTTGCTACATCTTTCTAACATATTTTGTAACACTTTAACACATGATGGATCATTTAGTAGTTTAACACAGGATTGCATAAAAGCCTTAATCATACTTACTTGTCATAGGGGCTGTGCTTCATTGGTGTGATCCAACGATGGAGGCATCTCATATGTTGGTAATTCCTGGGTATGTTTCACAGTTGATGTCTATGTAATGTATGGATTCAATAATTCTTATCTGTCCTACTTGAATATATCCTTTTTTTTCTGCGCATCAAACTGCTTCTACGGTTCGACATTCTTCTTAACCCATTGGTGTCTGTGTTGGATCTTGTCTTACTGCATGGTTTCTTGTCTTAGCTCCTCCACGCGTCACTATGTTCATATTTCTTCTGTCATCCCTTGCTTCTGCTGAAATCCACTGAACATTATGATTTTTCTTATTTCTCTTTTCCTGGATATTCCCCAATAGTGTGGGACAATCTTCTATGTCATGCTTTGATGTGCGACAATACATACATGTAGCAGGTGGAAGTGGACATTCTCTTGCATATTGTCCTAGTTGTTGACAGTTGTGGCATACCAATGGTCCTATGCCTCTTCCAAAGCCTCCTCTTCCTCTTCCATGTATGTAGCCAACTCGATCTCCTCGCGGTGCATTGTACTAGGGAATGTGGTTATACTGCACGAGATTATAGTGTGGTTGTGGGGTATTGTACTGTGGTTGCGCAATGTTATATTGATGTTGCACAGTGTTATATGGGGATGGTACTTGGTTAAACTATGGTGAAAATTTCCCAGTCATCATTTCTGCCTAAACCCTGTAATTTTCTGATGTTCTTTCCCTCATCAGGTCCATGGTCTCGCAATTTTTGTCATCATGGCCTACTGACTTGAAAAAGTTGCAATATGAACTCTTAGGAACTTTATGGTATTTCTGCATCATTGGACAATGATATGGATCATTCCCCTCTTTCTTATAGATTTAAAACCATAGTCCTCCTATTGGAAAAGGGTTTGGCAGTCCTGTTTCCATGTACTACGCGAATGTTGGGTATTCATTCTTATGGTGTACTCCGATCCTACATGTGGTACACCAAACAAATTTTCTTTGGTCCTTACCCCTGTTCTAGTTTAGCTGAAATTTTAAGTTCTTCATATCCTCCTTAAGCTCCTCTATGGATGGATCTGTCTTATGATATTGGTTCTCTTCCAGTTGTGGGGATTCCTGCAGAGCCTCTGCCTAGGTTTGAAACTTCTATTGTTGCAAGGGTTATTTCAAGTGCGGGAGCAATGAATTGACAAACAAATGCCTATGTTGCATATTTGTCATGACATACTTTATCTTATCCTTCAATTTTTTGAATTTCTGGTCAATATCCCACACAGATTCTCCTGGTTTCTATCTAATCTCTATCATCTCATTCATGTATTGATCCTATGAGCTAGGCTTATGGAATTCATTTATCAATAGATTTTTGATATCCCCAATCATTCTGGTTGTCCTTGGTGGACTGTTTGCAGCTAATCTCATGTACCAATCCAGTGCACGATCTCTTAGTGTGATGGATAACTGTGCAAGTTTAGTGTCCTCATCTGTGATCTGTTTTCCTTCCCATATATTTTCACAAATAAAAAAGTGCTTATCAAGGTCCTCTGACGCCTCTCCTTTGAATTTTGGTAACCTGATGGTGGGACCATGTCTCGTTATCCTGAATGCTGAACTACTACCTCCGCGTAGTGTAGATACTTGAATAATCCTTCTTGAACTAGCTCCCCCAATTGTTGTTCCCTGTGTAGATGTACTTCCTGCTATCTTCCTTCTCTCGAAATTCAATTGTCTAAATGGTGGTGTTATTATTGGTGTATTAGTCGCACATGGGTTTATGGGTTCCAAACTGACACTANTTGAACTAGCTCCCCCAATTGTTGTTCCCTGTGTAGATGTACTTCCTGCTATCTTCCTTCTCTCGAAATTCAATTGTCTAAATGGTGGTGTTATTATTGGTGTATTAGTCGCACATGGGTTTATGGGTTCCAAACTGACACTAATATTGATAGGAGTGATTCCTTATATTAATGCTCTTGGAACTCTTGTATTCCTCTCATATGTCACATGCAGGATTTCCTCAATCTTCTCCAGAGCCTGGAGATCCTCTACCTCTTCTTCATCACTTTCTAAGCCCTCCCTCATGGCTATGGCTCTCTTCTTGGTGTTCATCTTATATTGGTAGGGTACTCCACTATGCGTTCTTCCACTTGTTTCCATGATATTCTTGATTTGGTCTTCCTCCATCATGATTGGGTCCAAAGCCTCCTCCTTCTTTCCTTTATCCATTTCTCCCTCCATTTTGTCAGTGCTTCCCCCTTTCCCCCATGCACACAGAGAAGTTTAGTTGTCTGAGGCCATTTCCATAACACCTTTGTTATATAGTAATATCTTAATGGAAGTATATAGAAATCTGATATACCTACCTCAAGGTCCCTTCAAGAAATATTTCTCTACTACGCCGTAAGACTTTGCCGTATCTACTACAAATTCTGTGATAAATCCTGCAACAATGCCATCTAACTAGAAATATAATGCATGCGTAAATTTGTTATCAACTTGTTGTAACTGTGTGATCTATACAAGATTCCACTCTAGCTGTATGATACGATTTGTAGGATGGTTGTTGGCCCTTGGTTATGGAATAAAGCGAAGATTAAGGCAGAAAAGTTGAAATGCGAACTGCGCGGAAGACCAGTGAATCATACTGGGTCGAAGTGAGAAGAAGAGAAGAAAAAATGGAGCGAAGTAAGAAAAAAAAGCCATTGTACGAGGAGATCGAGGACGATAGATCAACAAGGAATACAGATCATGGACAACTCAACAAGCTGTCACATACCCACTATAACGTAGTAATTATTTTTTTTTCCTCAAGGGACAGAATTCCCGAAGTCCTACGGGGGTGTAGTGCATGCTAGTTCTTCCCTGTTCACCTCCCTGTGATCATGGGTTAGGACCATAGGCCAACCAAACCAGGCGCCTTTTACATATCGCGATCTCGCGAATAGGGAGTCAAAGACCCTCAAATTTTCTTCACCATTCACTGATACCCGACATAACAAGAAGGGTATAGCTTCCTTCCGTCAGCGTCCTCTGCGCATGACCGTCGGCTAGGCTAAACTCTAGCTCCTCTTCGCTATTCGCCGCTTCGTGAGTTGAATGGTTGAACTATCGATCCTCCCTTATGCGATCCTCCAAGACTTGAAAGTCAACAAAGGTTGACCTTCGCTTCGTACTGCTCGCAACTCGCCCTTTCGCGAGTTGTAGCGTCGAATCTCGACGCCTTACCTTCACGAACCCTCGAGAAGCGATATTTAATATTCCCTCTCACGTTCTCGCTACTCATGACTTCGTAAGTCCAATTGTTGAGCTCTCATGCCCTTCTCCCGTGAATCCCCAAGACACAAGAGGTCGACGGAGCATTGACTCCCTTCTCTAGGTAGATACCGTGAGCCGTTGGATTATCATCTGGTTACCCGTCAATCGTCCGATTGGACAGAAGCTACACAGGGTTTAAGTCCGTGTGGACATCATGTTTTCAGAAGTTAATAAGTTGGATACTTTTCGATTCTCGGAACACCGACGGAAATCATAGCCGTGAATCTTGGATAGGACACGTGTCAGAAATCCGGAGCGAGTCGGGGTTTGGCATTTCGGGGTTTCTGAAGACAAAGGGATAGTTGCATCAGGAATCATGATTTTGCGATACCCGATAGGGCGATGAGGAAGTGGTGACGTGGAGGAGTAATCTCTCACATGCATCGGGGATCGGTATATCGGGATCCCTAGCGACACCTCTCGAGTTCTCGATACTCGTGACTTGGAACATCCAACCTTTGGACTCCTACCTCGCGAACCTCTGAATTCACGAGATCCCTGGATCTCTGCCACCTGTCCTCCTAAGATGGATGGCTCTGATCCTCTCGTGGCTTAGCCATTCACAACTTGGATCATCCACCCTCTCGACTCCTACCTCGCGAACCTCCAAATTCACGAGATCCCTAGATCTCTGCCACCTGTCCTCCTCGGATGGACGGCTCTGATCCTCTCGTGGCTTCGCCATTCGCAACTTGGAGCATCCAACCTCTGGACTCCTATCTCACAAACGTCCGAATTCACGAGATCCCTAGATCTCTGCCACTTGTCCTCCTCAGATGGACGGCTCAAATCCTTTTTTCCCTTATTCACGAGGCTTAACCCTTGTCTATCTCCCTATAGATATAACGACTGTCAGGTTTCCTAGCTAAGATATGATGGTTCAGATCAGTCCCGATGCCGCGCCCTTTCCTACTGCTCTTTGGACGTGGAAAAACCAACGGTCCAGATGTTCTCATGGAGCCTGGGGGTCTACGATTCATATTTCCTCGCTATTCACGAAGATAGAGGAAAACGGGTTAAGGCAATTAACGCCCTCGTTTATTCCTTCGATTTAACGGTCGTGAATGACCGCAGGTTCCCCGACATGATCCCATCTGTTGATGAATACTTATCCCTATGCTACTACTTCGGGATTTTAAGAGGGTCATTCCTCTTCATACAGGGTTGTTAAGACTTGCACATTCAAGTCCTTTTTCCAGGTTCTTGGTAAACCTTTCCAAGGAGGGAAATCTCTGTGAAGAGGTCCATCCCGGGGCATTCTGGGAGACAGATCAGGGGAAACAAATTCCTGAGAGAGGACTGGAAGTCAGACTTGGTTCAATTTATGCATAATTAGATTCATTTATCAACATAAGCCATGCATGGTTTTTCTGTTATAAGCATATACAACTACTAGTGCTGATCAAAATACCATACAAACCTTCTTATAATGAAAACATTCACAGTTTCACAGCTTATGAGCATAATTATTAGCATACATATATTTCCATATGCCAGAGGCAAAAAACTTATCAGAAATAACACCAGGTTTTATGCCACTGCTGAGAGGGGTGCTCGTTTCCACCCAACCGTAGGCGTAGCGACTCCCAGCGGATTTACCACTAGCCACCCCCGAGCTGAGACCACGATGCTGTTGAGACTGCGTCACTCTGTCTGCCAGTGACCAGGAGCGAAGGTTTCAATCCTTCCTCTCTGCTATCACTCACTTTGCGTAAAAACTGTCAGAGTTCCCCTTGCGTCTTCCCTTTCAATCGTCTCTGCCATACGCCTTATCCTCTCGCGAGGTTGCGTGTGGCATGATTACCCTCACGTCGATCAGGCTTGACGGCTCTACGGATGGGCGGTTCACCATCCCATCCCTCATCAAGCCATCCGCCTACCAGCCTGCGAGGCACTGAATTTCAGGGCCAGCAAGCCGCTTTTGGTTCTCNCTGGACGGGTGGATTCGGGCCGTCCAGATCTGCTCACCGCTTACCCTAAAGCATAACCACATCCAGGTTTAATTTAACGTCTTGTTCCCACATCTAACGGTCATTACAGACCCAGAGATCCTCCGAAAGAATCTCCTCCGTCCATCGGGGTTTCGAAGTTTCTAATGTCTCAATTCACGAGTCCTCAGAACTCACGATTCTCCAATCCCCGATATGATGATAGCATATTGGCTCTCCAGGCTAAGCCCTGGTCAATGTGACCACAACCTTCACAAGACCATAGTCTTCAATCCTATCGGGGTTTCACGCCTTTCAATGTCACGATGCGCAAGTCCCCTGGACTCTCGATCCTCCAACTCCCGACGCGCCTTTACACTGGCTAGCCCTCTTGGCTATACTATGGTCCATGTGACCACTTACCATATGACTTCAGCCGTATAGCTTCCCATCGGGATTTCGGGGTTTTCACTGTCGATTTCAACTTACCTCGTGGATCCCCGACTTCCGGGATCTCCTGACACGTATCCTCCACTGTGACCCACACTCCTGTGACAAATCGAGAAATCGTGTATCGGGATATCGCGATTCCTGTTGCACTAGTTCACGAAACTCTCCAAGTCCCGAACCCCGATATGGTAACACATGTACTCCACTATCTCCCGTTGTGGCCCACACAGCTCTCCCTTCAGGATATCGCGGATCGTGATTCCTGATGTCGTGATTTCTGCACTCTCAGAATTTCCGATGACCTCAATATCTCGATGACTTTCTAGAAACTCTCCTCTGTCCACTAGGGTTTAACCCCGATGTAACTCTTGCCAGATCTAATGGTTAACAGGAGTTCGGTTGCGGATCCAACGGCTCTGATGCCACTTTAGGCACTCTTCCACAACTTTGTGGACGGGGAAATCAGCGGTCCGGATGTTCTCATGGAACATGGGGATCTACGGCCCTAGACTCTTCATTACCCGTGAAGACACAGGAAAATCAGGTGGTAAATCCTTTAACACCCTACCTTCTCCTGCTAATCTAACAATCGTGGGGAAACTGTGGATTCTCGACGTACTCTCATCCGTAGATTTGATATTCCTTCCCTAAGCTGCCATCTCGGGTTCTTAAGAGGATCGTTCCCCCTTGTACAGGGTTATTAAGACTTGCACCTTCAAGTTCATATTCCAAGTTCTGGGTAAACCTTTCCAAGGAGGAAATATCTACAAAAAATCTATTCTGAAGCCTTCCGGGAGATGGGTGAAGGGAAACAACTTCCCGAGGATGGGCTGGAAGCCTAACTTAATTCAACCTATAATTAGATTTTTCTATCAATTTAAATCATGCATGGCTTCCTCTGTTATAAGCATATGTCTATAATTCTTATCCAAACACTGCACAGACATTCTTACACAGGAAGCATTTACAATTTCACAGGTCTTATGAGCATATACATATATGTATCATTCTATGAATTTCAAGATGCAATATGAACAAAAACACTTATCAGAAATAACTTCAGAAATGGGTGCAACTGCTGAGAGGGGTGCTCGTTTCCACCCAACCGTGGGCGTAGCGACTCCCAACGGATTTACCACTAGCCACCCCCGAGCTGAGACCACAATGCTCTGAGACTGTGTCTCTCTATCTGCCAGTGATCAGGAGCGAAGGTTGCAATCCTTCCTCTCTGCTATCACTCACTCTGCGTGGTGCCAGAGTTCCCCTCGCGTCTGCCCTTTCAATCGTCTCTGTCATACGCCTTATCTTCTCGCGAGGTTGTGTGTGGCACGATTACCCTCGCACTGATCAGGCCTGACGGGTATACGGATGGGCGGTTCACCATCCCATCCCTCATCAAGCCATCCGCCTACCAACCTGCGAGTTATTGAATTTCAGGGCCAGCGAGCCGCTTTTGGTTCTCCGGGCCAGTTGAGTCGAAATACGGTATTTAATTCTCGGTGGAAGTTAACGCCACCTTTTCAGGTGCCTTCCACCACCATCGTGGTCTCTTTTTCTGCACATCCCCTCATCAGCAGTCCTGCAATAAATTCATAATGTT
>SNQJ01S0139826.1:13213-25035 GCA_010110895.2 Picea sitchensis | reverse complement strand
TGATCAATCTCCCTTCCAAATCTGGGTCGCTGCAATTGTGGGAGTCTTGATCAGTTAGTGAAAAGCGTGGGACATTAATAGAAGACACCTGGCATTTGTAGCTGGAATTTGTAGTGTCATCACCGTCTGCCTGGAGAGGAAGGCGCCACTGCTATTGTTTGCAGAATTGTTGCTATTTTGATTTTGGATTGCAAATCCGTTAATCATGGCAGATTCTTTCGGAGATGAGGGAGGTAGGCATTTTCTCATGCATAATTGTGTTGAGATCGAAGAAGAGGAAGACTGTGTGTTGCCTGCCTGCCTGGTTAAAGTTGCACAGAATTATGGACAGTCTCATTACGGGGCTTTATGGCCAGATCTTCAGTCCTGAAATTCACAAAGGTCATTTTGGAGGATTGATTGCTGAATACATTCCGTAACTAGAGTACTTTCCTACAAAACTGTTGAAATTTATTCTTCGGGGTTATTTCACAGATGGAAGTATTTCAATAGGGTGGTTTAGTATCTAGACTCTTCTTCGAGGGTGTCAAGAATCTTTGATCCTACAAATTCATCAAAGATGGTCAGAAGCATTTTTTATCTTAAATGAGTCGAGAGGGAAGCTCGAAGTTGTGGAGAAGAAAGAGCGTAAACCGAGAGATTTCAGAGTGGGTGAGAGTGTTGATGAAGACCAGATCAGAAAGAGATCTATGTTGTAATTTGAGAATTGTAATATGTGGTTTATTTGTAATGTAATCATTAAGGGAAGGTGTTAGAATTAATGATTAATTTGGAGTTGGTTTTGGTTTGTTGAAGTTGTTGAGATATTCTCTCAACCACTCCCTCCAAGTATGGTTGGATCTGAATCCAACTATATATATGTGTTGTAATTGAGATTCAAAAAAATACAAACTGTTCTTTGTGTGTGAATCATCTGTGCAATGCCATCCCCTCAATTCTCTAAATTTACCAATAAAAAAAACAAACATTCTAAAATTATATAGCTATTTAACATCTCAAATAACTCGAAGGGAAGGAAATTAAGTTTATAACATAGAAACTTTGATTATATTTTTTTTAAGTTTTTATGAGGATAGATTTATTATAAACCTAGATTTCTTTTTGGACAATCGAAGGCATAGCTGGATGAACAGGAGGAACGAGTTTCGTGTGCGCCAACGAGGAATGGATTATGATTCACGATCGATCTTTTGCCCCAAATACCATGGGCAAAGACCTTGAGCAAGAGAATTTAACAAACAAGACAATCAAGTAATGATAAGAAAATTTTATTACTATTCAGTTCAAAAATATTAAAAATTTTAAAATCAGTGATTTTAAAAACTCTAATTATTTGGGTTATTCGAAGCTCCTCAATTTTTAGAGAGAAAAAATCCTTCTAACTAAAGCTCTTAGGTTTAATGGTTATTCCATTTCTTAAATCAGCAAAGTTTTTCATTCAATTTGCAATTCCAAATCTAAAAACTTTTCTTCTTATTCCGAGCTCCTAGCTTATATTTTTCTTCCTTTCATCCAAAGTACTACAAATCACATCTCTAAAACCTGATGCCTGAATTCCTTGTTTCTGTAGCAAATCATACATTGTTGACACAACTATTGTGAAATACTCTTTCAAATCCAAACCAAAATCCTGGGCTGAGAACCCTATTGAGAAACAATTTTAATCATGATGACTGCTACAATGTGAGAGAATCTTGAAATGATAAACTCAACCAATCTGGGAAGCCTATTATTCATTACCTAGGCTATCAACCCAAATTGTTTAATTTGGTTTTAATCTTCTTTCATGCTTTCTCTTTCCCCTCCTTTGTCTTTCTTTTTTTTGACTCTCCTAATTTTTTTAATCCATCCTCATTATTTATTTCATTTACCTCTTTTAGCCAATCTTGGAAGTCTATCATTCATCATCTAGACCATCAAACCCAAATTATTTAATTTGGTTTTAATCTTCTTTGCCTTTGTCTTTCTTAACCTCTTAATTCTTTTAATCCATTGTCATTATTTATTTCATTTACCTATCTTAACCCCCACCTCACTATTTTACTTGTTTTTCCAAGTCAAATGGATATTATAATTATTAATTCAATTTACATATCATTTATTATTTTAAACTGTTATCTTATTATTTTACTAATTTCGTTAAGTCTTCTCAATTTTGAGATCTTATCATTTTTTTTTAAGAGTTATACCTTTTGTTTCTAATTATGGGTGGAGTGTCCACTCAAAACAATTAAACATTTGAAGTTAAGAGTTTTAAAAATTTCTTACACAGTTTATATCCAAAAACCTTAAAAAGGATAATAAAAATAATGACAGTCATTATCAAGTAGAAAAACCATTAATTGAAAGACCATGAAGCTGCATTATGCACATGATCTTCAATCTTCATTAGAAAAATCGATTCAACACAACACAACTAAGGGAGAGTTGATTCAGCGAGCGTCGATTTAGCAGTGGCGGTGGGGGAGAATGTATCAGTAATGGAATACTGCAGTCAATTAAGCGATGGAGACTCAAGCCAATGTTTCGGTGTGGGTTTTTAATAGGTTTATATAACTAAATCACGTACATAAATATATGAATATATAAATCACGTACGTAAATAAATATCTGTTTTTGGTATAAAATATATGAAAATTTTGGTATAAAACATATTAAAATATATGAAAATTTTAATCAGAACGAGGGATCATGTTCTCTGAACTTAGTGAACTTCATCAAACGTCGTTTTTATTATGATCTGAATTTCAATCTCAACCCAGAAAAACAACAAACATTGTGACTTGAGATTTTATTGCCATCAAATTCACAACTAGAAAAACAACAAACGTTGTGACTTCAGATTTTATTTTATTGCTATCAAATTCACACATGTTCGAGCACAATTCCATGGATTTTAGGACAAATAATGGTGACTGAAATATAAATGTAAAATACAATACATGCAACTGCGACTTCTGTAAGCTGCCCATAGCTCATTTACTAAATCTAAGACAAAAATTTCATTTCTCAATAACTGTCTTTAAAGACAAGTTGTGTGTTTACCCAGTTAATCAATAGCATTTGTTTAAAAAGTGGATGTCAATCTGATAAACTAACTTTCCTTTCAATTATGTTTTTTAAATCTTTTGCCGGTCTTTGCATTTAATAAAAATTTTAATCTTGTGCTTTTAGCCTTTATCTTTAATAGACTATAGACTATCTTTATGTTTATTTTTTGCTACATTTTTTATTTTAGAATCTGCTCTGGTTCAAAAAATCCCTCAACAAAATTGTCGGTGCACTGTGAATTAAATTCACAGTATAATTTTTGCATCTAATTTTTTATTTTTTTATTTACATTTAAATTCTGGTTTAAGGTTTAATTTTTTTCTTTTGTTTTATATTTAATATATTTTATAATAATAATCTAATTATTAAATTCACGGCCAAGCTAGACATCAAATTAGTATACTAAATTAGTATATAAAACCTAAATATATTTTAATATTTATTTAAACATTTTTATTTTTCTTTCCATTCATTTTATACACCTCTCAAAACAATTCTCTCAAAACAATTGCTAGCTTGATGGGTTAGGTTAACACATTTGCCTCACTTTTACAAGGATTTAATTAATGAATTCTTGTGTTTCATTTTATACACCTCTCAAAACAATAGCTAGCTTGATGGGTTAACACATTTGCCTCACTTTTACAAGGATTTAATTAATGAAGTCTTGTGTTTCACCTAGGCATCCAACACAACCAAGAATGTTTGTAGGAGTAATGTAATAAAATTCAGTTTTGGAATCTAAGTAGCCTCTTAGCTATTAATTTGATGTAGAAAAAATAAACATAAATTTGATATTGTTTGGGATTTATTCTTGCATTTCTTCAAAAAGTTTAAGAGATTCCTTGTCTTACATCGTCATTGGATCTTCACTTAGTGAACCTATCACATAGTATATACTTTTAAATTTCATGAGATATTAAATAATACCTTTAATTTCACTAGATATTGATAAATACCTCTCAAAATGCTTTTGTTGAACTCCCCTCCCAATACATATTTTCAATTTTAAAAACACTATTTTCACTATATATATATATCCCCTATTTTTATCATATACCCTTTTTTATCTCAAAATACTTATTAATCTCCTTGTACCCCACATTCCCAATACCTACAATATATTGACTCTGATTTTCATACTTTTAAAACCCTCTTTATAAATGAACATGATAAAATATTGGTCAACAAAATGGAACTCCAATCATTATTTATTTTTCATACTTTTAAAACTCTCCTTATAAATGAACATAATAAAATATTGATCAACAAAATAGAACTCCAATCATTATTTTGTTGAGACCACACATTGTGAGAACATTCCATATTCAGTGCCTTTTCAATATCCCCACATTTTGCATATATATCTATAAGTGCATTTTTCACTAATACATTAGACTCGACTACATTTCTGATTACTTGATCATGTATATAAGTGCATTTCTCATGAATTTCTAATTACTTGATCATGTATATAAGCACATTTCTCACAAATACATTAAATTGGAGTGCATTTCTGATTACTTGAAAGTTAAAATAGAGCCTTAAAGGCAATGCCTTAAAAAACATTCATAAAAGTGTTTGAATTGGACATCATACCTGCCAATTTCAGCTCATGAAAAAGTTGTAAGGCCTCATTGCTGTTAGAATTAGGGAAAGAAAACAAAATTATTTTTTTTCAAAAAATCTGTAACTAAGATCAGCAAGTACACATTAAATTTAAGTAGATCTTAACTTCAAAAATATTTAGATCTAAACTAAAAATATTTCTGGTCATGAACAGTGTATAGGTCTATGCTTTAAAACATTTTTGAGTAAGCAAATCAAATTCTGAATCAGATCTGAACTAGATAGAAGACAAATCTATGCTTTAAACAATTCTGAGTAAGAAAAACAAGATCTGAGTCAGATCTGAATAGTAGATAAACATCTGGACATGTATAGTAGATAGATCTATGCTTTAGACAGCAAAACAAGCTCTGAGTCAGATCTAAAACATAGATAAAAATCTGGACATGTATAGTAGATAGATCTATGCAAGGTAAACATTTCTGAGCTTGATCAATAGATAAATCTAAGCTAGACAATAATATCAAAATATGTTAGTCAATGGATCTAAGCAATGCAAGAACTGTAAACCAGCAGCTTACCTTTTTATTTTCTTACCTCTGTAGAATGAAGAGAAGCATGACACAAATGAGAGATAAGAACCCATTGTAGTATGCTCAGATAAGTCTAAATGTCATGGATCTACCTCTAGGGTCAGATCCCTTATCAAGAGAAGCAATGGACTATTAAATCACCCTAAAACCCTCACACCCACAAGCCCAAACCCTCACACAAAAATTCTACCAGAAAAGAGAGGGACGACTGCCAGATTAGTCTCCCTTCTGAGGTGCCGTGGCCTTCAAGGTCATAGATCTGTCCTAAAAGAGGGGACGGTAGGCTGCAATGAGATCACTAGTAGAAGGAGGAGGATCGGCTGGTAATAGTCAAAGAGGACAGTAAGATCAACACTTCCAGAAAGGGTAGAAGTCACCCTCAACACTCACACAACAATCAGAAGAGAGGTCGAGCTTCTAACAGAAGGAGGTTGTCTCAAGGGGGCCACACGCTGTCACAGGGAGGCTGCAAAACTAATGTAAAGAGGTCGTAGATCTGTTCCAAGGAGGCCGCGGATCACAAAGAAACAATCTGCCACTTCTATGAGGAGGAGGAAAGGAGAGAGCAAGTGAATGAGTGAAGGGGGAGGGGTTCTTATTTATACTTTTGGGTAGAGGTTAGGATAAAAGAAATATTATTAAAAATAGTATATTTAATTAATATAAATATTAATTAAATATATTTAAAATTTATATTAATTAATATTTCTTATATTAACCCCTAAGTCAAAATACAAACTCCCAAACAAACTCAAGCCCCAAAAACCAAGAGTGGTGGGTTTAGGAGAGGTTTACACATGTCCGTATACTTCTCAAGGTGACCAATCAACTTTATCATCGCTACATATGGGATACATCCCTCATGTGGTCATGCCCACCTTCAAAAGAGGGTCATACACCAACAACTACTTGATCAAGGACTAGGTTGCCCTAGAACATATTTGGGGTCTTATCCACCAAGGTACAAAACCAAGAATCAACCCATGCCTTAGACATGGGTACCCTAGAACACGTCGAGGGGCCCTAGACATATCTAGGGACTTAACTTCTTGGTCCCAGACCAAGAACCCCAGTCATAAACTGGGGGCCCTCTCAAGGGTCTTTACTACTTGGTCCCAGACCAAGAACTCCAGTCATCTACTGGGGGGCCATACAAGGGTCTTTCTGCTTGGTCCCAGACCAAGAACCCCAGTCATCTATTGGGGGCCCTCACAAGGGTCTTTTGTGCTTAGTCCCAGACCAAGAACCCCAGTCATCTACTGGGGGCCCTCACAAGGGTCTTTTTCCATGGATCTAACTGCTTGGTCCCAGACCAAGAACCCCAGGTGAGTACTAGGGGCCCTAGTCCACAACTAGGGTCTTAATTCATCCTCCAGGGAGAATGGCTCTTGCAGTTGCATTAAATTCAACACTCCCTCTCAGCAAGAGAGGCATTCTCAGCAACACCAAGCTTGTCACGAAAGTACACAAACTTAGTCAAGGACAATGGCTTGGTCAAAATATCTGTCGTCTTTTCTACCGTCGGAACACACTGAATACTAAGAATGTTCTTATGCACCATGTCCCGGTCATAGTGATATCTCATCTCAATGTGTTTCGACCTGACATGAAACACTAGATTCACAGAGAGCTTTATACAACTCTGGTTGTCACAGTGAATGATTGTGGGTTCTAGCTCTACACTGAACAAGTCTGAAAGTAGCTTCATAAGCCACACTGCTTCTCTGCTAGCAGCACTTGCAACAATGTATTATGCTTATGCAGTGCTCTGGGCTATGGAGCCCTGTTTCCTGTTGGACCAGGAAATCATCGTTGAACCCAAACTGAAGCAATATCTAAAAGTGCTCTTCCGATCCACTGCGTTGCCCATCCAATCTGAATCTGTAATTTATGAAGCATTACACCTCTACTGGAAGTGTATCTGAGACCAAAAGCTATAGTTCCCCGAACATATCTCAAAATATGATTAACATCAATGTATACACACATGAATTGACTGAGGGCATTTTCCGCATAACAAATGTTCGGTCTAGTATGTACGAAGTACATCAATGACCCAATGATCTGCCGATATAAAGAGGGGTCTGTTGGTTCTGAATCGGTAAGTTGATCTTTTAATTTCTTTAGGTTAGATATCATTTGTGTGGTCATGGACTTACAGTCCATCATGCTAAATCAGTGGAGAACATCAACTGCATATTTTCTCTTGTGGGAGAAACATCTCACCTGGTTTTTTCCACACCTCTAAGCTCAGAAAGTAATGTAAAAGACCCAAGTCTTTCATTTCAACTTATGTTGAAGAGCTCCCTCTTAGTCTAAGATATCAAAAAAAATCCATTTCTTGTAAGGAACAGATCATCCTAAGATAACAGGATGATTTTGGACAATCTTTATATAAAGATAAAAACTCTTGGTGAACCCAAGACTTTGAAGTGAGACTGTCAATACTTTTCATACCAATCTCTTGGAGCTTGTTATAATCCATGGGATTCTTTCCCATGGATAGCCTCTTGCTTGACTTCACTGTTTAAGAAAAAATATTAACATCTATTAGATGAAGTTTCAAAAAAACTGTGACAAAAGATCCTGATGGAATTAAGGATCTTTTCATAGATAATCCCTTCTTTCTGAGAGAAATCACAAGTCATAAGTTTGACCTCAATACAACCATTTGTTGTAGGCTTTATCTTATAAATCCATTGGAAGTTACCATTGATTTGTCACAAGGTCTTTGAAACACTACCCATACATCATTCTTCAAAATTGATTCATATTATTTTATAATAGCATCTTCCCACACTTCAAATGTGGAAGGTTCTGAATCAATCACAATATTCAATTTAGCTATGAGGTCGAAGTACTTATCCGGTTTCTTGCTTTCTTTGAAAGTGCCCTTAGTTCTGCTTCCTTTAGTATTTCTCGGCACCAGGCTGGTTTCCTTTTAAGAAAATTTCTTTAAAAGAAACTGATAGTATCCCTTGACTCTACTAAGCTGCCATCTCTATTGTAGGTCAAGGTCTAACTCATATGCAGGGACTGCTCCCTCTGAGTCTCATAAAATGCCTGCCTCCCTGTCATGTGCACACTGAATCCCTCTGAACTTATAAGATCCTTTGACTCTGTTCTGATGTCATATCTCTTCAAGATGTTCTTGGTACCAGTACCAAGTTTAATATGAAAAGCTAAGTCAGACTTCTTGAGCTCCTATGTCAACGATAATGGCTCAAATACAATCTAAGGACTCTCGAAAAAAATATCTGTCGGGTTCCCAAAACGAGGAAAAATACCCCAACTAACAAGATAAAATTGATGGACTCCTTAACCAAGAAAAATAACCCAAGGTTACATGTTGTGTTTCATATCAGAGAAAATAGACCAACATACTGTTGGGTTTCTGAACCAGGGAGAAAGACCTAGCTTACATGAATTTAAAAAGTATGTTTTGAGATCACAACTTCCTTGGTCATGTAACCAAAAACAATTTAGGTTTTGACAGTACTCCTTTAAGACATGGTTCATGATAGAGGGATAATCACAATTATTCGTATTGACTTTAATAGTTACATACTTATTTCAAATTTAGTGATTAAATGAAAATGGTACATACCTGAACTTACCTTGAACTTGCTTGGTCTGAAGACACACACTAACCTTTTGCAACCAGCTACTAGCTGTGGCTATCTAGGGCATCTTTGAGTATGCAACAACTGTTAGTTCAAGTAACTGTCCTACTAGATTGATTTCTATGTAGGACCCCCTTTTATAAGGGTTTAGATCATGATCAGAGTTACTTTAAACTGATAAAAAAGGATCTAAAAGAGGAAATGATCTCAAGGAATCTATAACAGAAAAACCAAGGATCCACCAAAAATAAAGAACCCTAGCCTCCAGATTCTCCTAACATGAAATCTTTCTCAACTAGCATTTTTTCACTTCACCAATA
Organism: Picea sitchensis; assembly: GCA_010110895.2. NCBI lineage: Eukaryota > Viridiplantae > Streptophyta > Pinopsida > Pinales > Pinaceae > Picea > Picea sitchensis. The sequence continues at coordinate 15,879 of SNQJ01S0139826.1, read as the reverse complement.
ATTCAAACAAGTTGACATCCAAGCTTGCATTTCATAAGTGTACAATAAATAAGATAGTCTTTCACTAGCTCCGACTGAGCCCATTCTTTTAGACTTGTTCTAAACAACAATATGATAATAACATGTTTATCAATTTGAGTTAAAGCCTACAGGCTCTAAATCTGGAATCAAGACTTTGGCATCCACATTAGAAAAGAAGTTAAATTAAATGTGCATGTCTTCTATTTGTGATGTTACTCTCAAACCAAAAAGTGTCATCTGTCAAGAACCATAGTAGAGAGTTTATGGTTGCCTTTCTGGTTAAATTAAAAAAATTCATCAAGGATGATTAAAATGCAAATTCTCAATTATTCAACAGGAGTACAGACATCATCTATTCTCTTCTCCAATCAGAGTCATTTGAAGCTAAGCACCTAATGTAAGACTTAGCAGAAAACATATCATCCTCCCCCTAAGCAATTTAAAGTGGCCAACTGTGAGGAGCTTGCACAACACTTGTTCTGATAAAGTTAGTTGTCATAAGTACATTAGAGATGAGGGCAACAAGATTAACAGAAGACAGGTGGTATCCTATATCTTTCAATAGATAATGAAACTTTTGTTGTAACTGGTTGTTGAAGTATCCAACAGTAGAGAGTAATTCAAAGTAGAGACAACCCTTGAAATTGGGTGTGTAACCCACACCATCTCAATAGTTTTAAATGCTAAAGATATCTATTACAGTTACAACCATTAAACAGTCTTGACTTCTAGAATTTAAATTCATTGCTTGCATGAATTTCTAAGTACCTACAGACTAGAGACAACTAAGATAGAAAAATAAATACTTCTGAAATACACAGACCATTGGGTAACAAAGACCATGGTTGCTAGAGATGTTTACTATGAAGCTACCATGGAATATATTGCTTATAATATAAGCACTATCATAGGCTAATATGACAAACACAACATTGAAAAAGGAAAGCCATTTACTAACCCATTCTACCTTTCTTGAAAAGGGACCCATGCTGCACATGGCACTTCATGTGTCCACCACTAAGTACAGAAAGTAGCAACTTAAAACAATAAGAGACAACCTTCAGAAAGCAATTCAAAAACTGAAACTATGTGCCCTTACAAGTACTCTTAAGAACATAGCAACTTGAATTTGTTGATCTGTAAACCCTATGAAATGGATCTACGCAGGCTCAAGTCTACAAGTCTTGAGCTCCTTCCATGCCCTAAGTTTTGAAACCATGTTAGAATTAGGGAAAGAAAACAAAATTATTCTTTTTCAAAAACTCTGTAACTAAGATCGGCAAGTACACATTAAATTTAAGTAGATCTGAACTTCAAAAATATTTAGATCTGAACTAAAAATATTTTTGGTCATGAATAGTGTATAGGTCTATGCTTTAAAACATTTCTGAGTAGGCAAATCAAATTCTGAATCAGAGTTGAACTAGATAAAAGATAGATCTATGCTTTAAACAATTCTGAGTAAGCAAAACAAGATTTGAGTCAGATCTGAACATTAGATATATATCTAGACATGTATAGTAGATAGATCTATGCTTTAAACAACAAAAGAAGATCTGAGTCAGATCTGAAACGTAGATTAAAATCTGGACATGTATAGTAGATAGATCTATGCAAGGTAAACATTTCTGAGCTTGATCAATAGATAAATCTGAGCTAGACAATAATATCAAAATATGTTAGTCAATAGATCTAAGCAATGCAAGAACTGTAAACCAGTAGCTTACCTTTTTATTTTCTTACCTCTGCAACATGAAGAGAAGCATGACACAAATGAGAGATAAGAACCCACTGTAGTATGCTCAGATAAGTCTAAATGTCATGGATCTGCCTCTAGGGTCAGATCCCTTATCAAGAGAAGCAATGGACTATTAAATCACCCTGAAACCCTCACACCCACAAGCCCAAAGCCTCACACAAAAATTCTACCAGAAAAGAGAGGGACGACTGCCAGATNTAAATGTCATGGATCTGCCTCTAGGGTCAGATCCCTTATCAAGAGAAGCAATGGACTATTAAATCACCCTGAAACCCTCACACCCACAAGCCCAAAGCCTCACACAAAAATTCTACCAGAAAAGAGAGGGACGACTGCCAGATAAGTCTCCCTTCTAAGGTGTCATGGCTTTCAAGGTCATAGATATGTCCTAAAAGAGGGGACGACAGGCTGCAATGAGATCATTGGTAGAAGGAGGAGGGCCGACTGGTAATAGTCAAAGAGGACAATAAGATCAACACTTTCAGGAAGGGTAGAAGTCACCCTCAACACTCACTCGACAATCAGAAGAGAGGTCGACCTAATAACAGAAGGAGACTTTCTCAAGGGGGCCACACGCTGTCACAGGGAGGCTGGAAGACTGATGCAAGGAGTCTGCAGATCTGTTCCAAGGAGGTCGCAGATCACAAAGAAACAATCCACCACTTCTATGAGGAGGAGGAAAGGAGAGATCAAGTGAATGAGTGAAAGGGGAGGGGTTCTTATTTATACTTTTGGGTAGAGGTTAGCATAAAATAAATATTATTAAAAATAATATATTTAATTATATAAATATTAATTAAATATATTTATAATTTATATTAATCAATATTTCTTATATTAACCCCTAAGTCAAAATACAAACCCCCAAACAAACTCAAGCCTCAAA
>SNQJ01S0139824.1:25170-46406 GCA_010110895.2 Picea sitchensis | reverse complement strand
GAATTCTTACCATATTTGTTTGGTATGTACGGATATGATATTGACGCCAATAGACTTTGTATAGAGTCTGAATAACTACAAAAATAATTAATTGATCATAATGCACTATATGTGCACACACTCACAAAAACACATAAAAATTCATGTTTGTACACACTTGAATATTTTAAAATAATATTAGCAATTAATATTGTTATTTCACATGTATTTGACACTTCATATTTTGTAGGGAAGAAAAATTAATAACAAACTATTAGTCACCATGAGAACAATAAGAAACTAATGAGCATCTATTGCCACTTAAACTTGCAATCTAACAATGAACTCTTTTGAAACAATGAAGTAATGTTGTCAATGTTTGAAAATATTCTTTTGAAGCAATGAAGTAAAGTTGTTAATGTTTGAAAAGACTGGATTCCAAACTTATTTTCCATAATTTAGTAGCCTCAACTTTCCTCCAACATAAAATTCTCCCTCGAATCCCTAAAGGAAATACATACGTGTCAATAAAATTTTGAAAGTAGCACAATATTTGAATTTTTTGTAATAAAAAGAGTGGAAAATTTTACATTGACAATTATCATATCTCCATCATTTTATTTCTTGCATTTTTCATAGAGCTTAGCTAATTGGATTTCCTGGACATCATATTAGAGGAACTATTAAAGAAATTTGGGAAAGATGGTCCTATCCTAATTCCTTAACAATTAATTAGTGAGGAAAATTGATCATCGATTATCTCACCATTTCCCTCTTAGAAATATTCAATTTATGTGGGTTATTTAGTATGATGACATGTACATGAACTGTTTCTTCAAAGAGAATAACGGTCTTGAATACCACACCTTTATTTAGTAAAATTATCACCCAAAATATCATCAACCAAACTAGAACCAGTATTAATGCACAGTTAAATTATTTTAGTCATGGAAATATCATTTCCTAGAAATTGATAAAGAAAAATAGAGTTCACTATCAAAATGCCCATGGCATTATGCACTAATTTAGTACCTCTTCTAATCCATATTTGAAGTTATTTGATTTTTCATGTTTAAAAAATAGTGAAACACAACCCTAACAATATCATAAGTATGTATCAAGATAACTAAAGAAATATTTCTCAACAAAATTACAAACCACACAACTTATTTCATGCCCACATTACAAAAACTGGAGTTGGAAGTGGTGCTTTTGTGCAACCTATACCATGAGCAAAGTTCTACCATAGGATCCCTTGTCATCATATTAGCTCACACTAAATACTATAGTGGCATTTTAAATCAACGTAACACAGGTTGAGTTGTTCATGAATATAGGGAAAGGTAAAGGAACTAGCTTCCACCCCAAGCCCTAAAAGTATCCCAATTTTACAAGTTTCCAACCATCCCTTTGGAAATATTTGAACCAGAGAAACATGAAGAGCCCATGTAACATCCTGCTGTACTGAACACACTATTATTGACTTAATCTTTGAGGACACTTTCTTGCAAGTGATCCAACTATGGTACATTATGATTTCATTCAGATTTTGGGTTATATATGATGATGTTGAGGTGTTATGACTTATTGGTTATATTGATGTATATATATCGACAGATGCTTTTGATGAGTCATCCTGAATGTGAAGGACACATGATAGGTTAAGGATGTTGATAGCATCGATGGATTCCTTTGGACTCCGTATTGAGTCAGGGAGTGGATTGTATTTATTGAGTATTTAATTTCACACACATATGTTATATGATTGATTTTAGTATGATTTATGTATATGGAATTATTGACGGTGTTTTGTTAGTTGATACAGGTTTGGCGATGCTTGCTAATTCAAATCACATAAGGAGTAGAGGGGCCATGCACATAAACCACACATTTGAGGGAGAGTTGTGGCAATGTCACTATCACATCCTACTAGCACTCCAACCATGGTCTAAATTGTAGGTTAACATTTACCTAGTTTGAAAGGTCCATGATTTCATGAGGGCGGATTGAGAAAGTCTCTCACAAAGATTTCTAAGGAGCGTGCAATAAGGTGGATTCCTTATTCCTTAGAATCCCTTTGTATCTCAAAAGGATGACTGAGTGGAGTGTTGACTCTGTTGTTCCTGAGATTAAACTTAAGGCTCAAAGAGTAATGTCAGGCATCAATAAAGTTTAAAAAGAGTGTATTTTAGAAATGTTTTTTCTACCTTAGTTATATGAGAAAAATTCCTTAAATGAAATTAACAGTATGGAAGCACAAAGGTCATATTTCATGTCTGAGTCGAAATTGTGATATCGAATGGTGTAAGAGAAAAATACAAAACTATAAAATAAAGCAAGACATCAATTACTGAAGAGTCTCACCTTGTTGCAGTAGAAGAAAATAGACAGTGTAACCTTGAATAAAGTATAAAATACAGTAATCCACACAACACACGGGTCTTGATTTAATCACAATAAATGCAGAGGAAGAGATGCTTACTTAATAAATTACTGATGCAATAAGATTACAGTAGTGTTTGTACTAAATTGAAATCAAACATTTATCAATGAAATTCTTAAAGAAATGTCGAGATATGGAAAAACAGAAGAAGCACATAACCCAGATTAAACAAAACTTGGAATCTCTATTTTCACTTGTATTAATAATCAATAAGGAGAGTTTTTTGTATTACAATTGGCAAGAAGCAACCCTTGATAGATATTGAATCTATCTATTTATACAAACTTTCCCAACTTAAAATGGTTGGAATTCTTACAATTAAAAATAACAAATATTTTTGAATAAGGAAACAAAATGTAAAAACTAAAGAGTTCCCCTAGCGTTCTCCTCTATCTCTTTGTCCGCTGGCATAAACATTTCTTCTCCTGATTCTTTAGCCTAGATACAGTTGGAGTCTGATCTTCACATGTATGATTAGTATGTGCATGTTTCCTTACTTGTTTACAGATGTTATTGTTTTCTCATATTCAACACATTGGACACATTTACTCAATAATTGCAACATTAATCTTGAAGGCTCAGTTGCTTATTTCGCCTCGAAAGTGTATAACTTCCTCTCTATCTGAGGCAAGTTTTCTTGTATCCTTTTCGCTCCTTAATATGTGACCTTTAACTTTAGTGTTGGGTTTCCTATCCATTTATTTATTTGAAGGATATCAATCTGGTTCATATTCTAGATGGTCGTCAGAGATTCGTCTTTGCTTGTTATGGAATTATACTGATTCTTTGCTATATCAATTTGACCCAGGGCTTCAGAAATAAAATTTCCTTAAAAAAAAATTAGTCCTTTGTCTAGAAAGGACAACGGTTCTATAAAAGCTTCATTTACATCTCTGGCCAGTCTCTTGATTTCTGCTAAATTTGTTTTAGAGGACTTTAGAACGATTTCACCTCTTATTTGCTCCTAGAGAGAAAGTCGATGAACATTTGAGAAATCATCCTTTGGTACCAACAAGACGACCTCTTGAAACTTAACTCAAGCTGAGTGAGATTCTCTTTATTTTATATAGATATCTTTTAGAGCGAGGTCTACTGCCTGGTAGTATTTCTGGATGGCATCGACCTTCATGAAGAGATCTTGTTGGGCTATTTCTAGTTTTTCATTTACCTCCAGTGCTTGAGTCTGAAAAGATAATATCTCTACTGATGTGCCTTTGGTCAAGTCTAACCTAGCTTGCAATTTCTTTATTAACTCTTCTTGTTGAGTGATCAAGCCTTTGTTAATTTGTTAATTCTGATGGATCTCTTCAAGGTTATCTTGCAGCTGTTGCATTTGATTCCTGTCATAAGCTTTGACCTATTCAAAATATCCGCTCATCTTATTCTTCACATCCTATTCCATAGTCATTATCTGGTCCTGCAACTTCCCTACCAACAGGTCTCTATGTTTTAGTTTCTTAGCCAAATTTTTTACAGACCATTGATTAGCAGTGGAGAAAGCACCTGACGAACCTACAACTTCCTTGGAAAATTCTATATCATATCAGTTATGTCCATTGTACACCATTATTTGTCATTTTACCATCGCTCCATATTTCTGATGTGTTTCTCATTTGACGATGACCCTCCTTTTCTTGTTGAAGAAGAAGTCTGAAGGGGGCATCTCTTCAGGTTAAATTGGGGTAAGATCACCCACATAAATGACTTTGGAACCATGGTTCCTGAAACTTGATTGCAACGATGTCAATGAAGTAATAGGGGTAGCTATCTCTGTGGACGGTTGTTGCTCAACAGTATGGGCAATAGATTTGGCTGGTGTAGAAGGAGATGTATCATGCGCTTTATTTAGGAAAGCTTCAAGTCGAGCCTTTGCTTGAGTGCCTAATGGATTTGATAGCGAAGCCTCCACTTATTGCATTAAAACTTTGGTGCTCTTTGGGTTTTCCTTAGTATCCTGTTTACCGGAGCTCTCTGTTTCAAAACCCGGAGGTACCGTTTCCTATGTGGGTGAAGTGGCTGTTGATTCTCCCTGTAGTACTTTCGGCAAGATGCTTCTTCTGTGTCTTTGAAAACTGAAGAAACTGTCATGTTGATCTGAGGACAAAGTTTGAACTCTGTTCAGTACTTCTTTGTAGGACCTGACCCCACTAAACATTTCATCATGTGGAGAGTTCTCATGCACATATTTCCTCAGGTTGTATTGGGCTAGGTGATTTTCCACAATTTTTTGTGGGTCATATATTTTAAACTCGATATCAACTAACTTGACATCCTCTAGAGCTGCAGCTTCCACTTTGGAGTGGCCAAAGTATAATAATGAAAATATACCAACTTGGAGAGGGAAGGTAGGCCATACCTTTTCCTGAGTTTCTTTCAGCTCCTTGTTGATGCCCCCTGTCACTGTTTGATAAGCCACTTCTCAGCATACTAGTCGATCTGGTAAGAACCTCAGGAGAGAATGGGGAGGGACTGAGCATTCGAAAACCCTGTTGTAAGAGAATATATCGTTTATGAACTAGTCTGCTATTTTTCCCAGGTTTCCCATGATTCTATCTGAAATCTGAGGGGGTAGGAAACCATATAAATCTATATGAATAGGCACCACTACATGATGGAAAATTTAGAATAAATATTTGGCCTTTTCCTCCCTCAGTTTGGAATGGTAAAAGTGTATAGGTCCTGCACTGGTTGGGGTCCAAATCCAATTCATTAGTGGGAAATGGGTTATGAAGCATATGTCATCCATAATATATGCAGACATGTAGAAAGGGGCAATATGTCCCTTTGATTTATCCAACTGGTATTTAGTGATTTCTTTGGCTAGATTATCCGACAACATCTTGGCCCAGTTGAAAGAGTATCCCTCGACCACCTCGTGCATAATTGGAACCCATGCGACCGGGAAATGGGTGGGACTTTTCTTCCCAAATATCCTCCAGATCATCATAGATACATAAATCATATGAGATTCTAACAACGTTGTGGCATAAATGTCATGAGTGTCGGCTCTGAATTTCTCTGGGTTCCCCCACTGGGACTTGATTGTATCGGGGTAGCTTTTATCATATTGTATACACTCTTTTTTCTCAAACTCCAGCATGAATGCAACATTGAAATCATGTTTAAAGTCAGTGGATATATTATACATTACTTGTATGTGTTATGGTCAGAAAGACCCAACAACCACCTTTTGAGAGTTGAAAATGCTCCTAGTTTGAATGCCGACGTTTTCCAGGGCCCAGCCTATCATGTCGTTATACATTATGAGTCTTCGTCGTGCAACTATTTTGTGTATCTTTGAATGAACTATATCCTTGATTTTATTTGCGTGAGTTTCATTCACTTCATCGTTGGAGTCATCTGGGCAATTTATAAGCTCATGTTCGAATATCTCAAACACTTGTGTCCAAGATTTCACCAAGTATATGGATTGTGGTGTGGTATATGATAAAACGTCCACATTCGGATTTGCACTTTCACCAACTACTTTAATCATCTTCCGTGGTTCCATGATATTGATAAAATTATAATGGGGTTACCTGTTACAGGGGAATGTGTGATCTTCTTAGTTGGATAAAACTTACTATTCTATGAAAATGAAAATAGAATTTAAAATCAAGCATTCTTATTCACCTCGTGTGCATTGATTTGAGTACACCTTTACTAACAACAAATTTATTAACCTTAATGAGAAATCATATCTGGCAATCTGCAATCCATGGTAAAAATCATTACCATTGATTTATGATAAATATCATTAATATTGATGGTTCGCATTCGGTAGTTTTGGATGAAACAGATTTGAAATTTCTCGAATCGCGAAACTGCGAAAGTTTAATTACGAGATAATCCATTTTAAAATACTAATTAATCATGTTTAAATTTAAGTGCTTTCGAGTATTCAGACTTTGGGATTTTTAAAAGTAGCTCGAGATAGAATCCCCAAACCCCTAAACTGTGAAACAATTAATTATTAAATAATTGTTTTTAAGTTTTAATTAACCCTGTTTAAGTTCCGGTGCTTCGGAAACTTGAACTTCAGAGTTTTTAGGATATGATGAAGGGAAAAGGTCCGAACTCCAAAACATGACGTTGTTAATTATCTTTTGATTAAGATTAACTTAATTAATTAAGATTTAGCATTTCAATATTTTAATGTTTCGTGGATTTGTGAGTTATCTCTTGTTATATTTCTGAAAGGCCATCTCCCGTAGTGACGTGTCAAAAATGACATCATTCTAGATGACATGTCGAGACCAGGGGGTGCCACGTGTTACTTAGAATAGTATGAATTTTCAGATGGAAAGGTTAGAAATGGATGCCACATGTCAACCCAGGGAAGACTCAAAGATACACGTGTACTATGACTCGTGTCCTTTAAAGGTTAGTGGAAAAGTGATAACAAACAATTTTGGTTTTCAGAGCTTTAAACGTAAAGACCTATTGAAATTCCTGAAGCAGGAAGCTTCGAAGTGACCTTTAGTGAATTGGCTCTTTAACAATCAGGTGGCTCCAAAAATTGGGGAAAAAGAGGATCATTCAATCAAACGGGGAGAACTTTATCAATAGAGGATATCATGCACGCCTTATGACTAGAAGTAAATTTGATTTAAACATTCGAAAGCTAATTTCTGAGTTAATATTTAGTAAAGATGATGTTCGAGAAAGTAAAGCTCAATATTTTGGATTATATATGTTCCAACAGAGTCCAAGGGTCGGACAACTTCCAAAACAATTCTAAGGTAAGTGGCACCCTTGGAGCACGAAGATGCATCTTGAAGGGCACGTCGCGTAATTTAAAACTTGAAGTCATAAATCTAGATGGCCTAGAAGACATTGAAATAAGTATACCTTGTTGTATTAACTAATTAATTAAACAATAAATTATTAATTGAAAAGTCTAACAAGAGTCAAAGCCCAAGTCTAAGAATTGGCATAAGTCTAAGTTTGATTTGGGAACTATCTAAAATATTAAAATTGGGATAAATCTAATACTAGGAAAAATGTGGTAAAAATCTAAAGATTGGATGAAATGAAAATGTGTGCATGAATTTAATAAGAAGAAATTTTTAAATAGAAATAAGTAATAACTTGACAGGTTGGGTGTACATAGAATATAATCTAGAGTCAAACTACACTAGTCTAACTACAAGAATACTCCTAATCCAACTCCAACTAAGATCTAGTTAGGAGACACTTATTAAATGAGAATCCAGGGAACAAAGGGACACTTAGGAGTGAAAATAGGAAGACATTGAGGAATGTGAGGGAATTTTACCTTTTAAATAAAATAAAAGTGGTAAGTATTGGTGTAACTTGGGGAGAATATGACAAGTGTGTGAGTGATTAATCAAAATTAAAATTAACTAAAAAGTTAATTATCTATGCATGAGGACATGTGTCAGGGAAAAAATTTCTATAAAAACAAATAAGGTAGAAGGGAAATGGATCTCATTTTTTGATCATTTTTATGCTGCCAAATGTTTATTGGACTACGTTTTACTTGTGAGAGTTTGGATACCAAGCTTGTAAAAAGAGTGGAAGCTCTTCCTTGTGAGGGAAAGTCTTGGAGCTATTATTGTTGGTTTTTCATGTGTGGCCCCTTTGTGGCTTGAGGGGCTAAGGGGGAAGAAGAGTACCTATAGAATTAGATGGGAGGTACCTGTGAAGTATATATGATTAGAAAGTGAATGAAAGGAAGGAGTGAAAGACTTTGAAGGGCATATTCATTACACAACATTCATTGGTTCTAGTATTTTTATATTATGAATTTTATGCGTAGCATTAGTGTATTTGTATGTTAGAATTGTAACACCCTTGTTTCCCCCATCTTGTAATTAATCATAAAATAGGATTACCATGCTAAGGCATGTGGATAGTGTAAATGTATTATTGTTTGATTTTCCAATAACTGACTGTGGGGGTGAAGCCTTGAAAGTACTAGCCATGATATCACTAGAGGAAAGGATGTGAAAACTATAAGGGAGGGTCATTATATCAAATAACCCCAAATTCCCTTGACGAGGATAATAAACCTACTTCGGATCCCAAGGAGAGAAATCAGTTAATGAAGAAAGGACCAGTGGTTGAATTATCAACCACTCCCATAAATGGAAGCATGACCAAAGCTGCAGAATGTCAGCCTGAAGTACCACTAGGTGTGACAGACCAAGCTGACCAGAGTTCCCTTCTGATAGAAGGAACATGATGAGTCAAGAACCATCCTGGATGGAAGATATACAAATAGATAAGGAGAATGTGCAAATGTATCTAGTAGATAGTGAACAGAAGGCCGCAAGATTGATACTGAGTGAGCATCTGATAAAACCTCGCTGAGGCCATAACAAAGAAGGAAATATCTGGAAGTTTGCAGAGAACAGAACATGAGCAGAAGTTGAAACAGAGAAAGATTCCTTGAGAACTATGAGAGTTCCCTAGTGATATCATGGCTTGGCATGGGGGTGGCCAGAGTGCTAAGAATGAATGCCTTTGAGCCTACGGTCAGGTGGAACGACGAACACCCATAGTCAGTTAGTTGGCTACCACCTATAATAGATAAGTAATAACATATCTTGTGTATTTAAGTGGTACTATGAGTTAAAGTTGGATATCCCATGAATGTTGCAGGGATGGTTATTTTTCTTAATGATTTATATTGTATTCATTATTTTGTTTCTCATTAACTATGTAATTAGGTAAGTAGGAAATTATATGGATTGGACATGTTTTATAATCGTAAATTATTGCATCCTATGGTGGCTTAAGCTAGAGCCACAAAATGTGAGTTCATCAAACTTGGGCATAGTTTCATGTACGCATGTCGACCCTCCTAGTCATTCTGAGTCACTGGTAGGAAGGAGTCTGTTAAAGCTCAAGAGAGATAGTGAACGTATGCATAGGATCTCTGCGAGGAAAACAAAGACCGAGAACCACTTAAGTTCTAGATTTAAGGAATGAACATAAGGGGTGCACAGAAGGATTCTTCCAAGTGTTATGTTCTAGAGAAAGAGTGCAAGGCTCTTAAGACTTTTAGAGCCAACCAATCTTAGGAAGAATAGAGAGATTGAAGTATCAAAAGGGAAGGATCCTTTGTTTGGATGATGAATGAACAATAAACTATTAGGGAAGAGCCAAGGTCCATTGTGACCGTTGGATACAGAAATGAGTGCGGGAGTTAACCTCTTGAGTCATTCAGAATTTGCGAGTTCGGTGAACTGTGAGTTCGTCGTGAAGGAAGTAAAAATCCTCGAAGTCACAAAGTTAATATGGATTGTGGATCCTAGGATCTATCAGGACTCACCTTGACTGTTGGATGTGTGAGTTCGGAGTATACGTGATGAGAGAATCGATTATTGGTGCGACTAAACCTCTGAAAGTCAAAGTCTCGAAGTTAATCTGGACCATAGATCTATGGATCCATCAGGATCCTTCTCGACCGTCCGATCTATGAGATTTAGAGTCCGTGCTTCAGGAGAATCACGTGTTGGAGTGACCAAAACCCCGAAGGAGAAGTTACATAGCACTTAGGAGACACTCACAAAGTTACCAAACACTTTGCAGCTCAGTAAGTAGTGCTTGAGCGAAATTTGCCAGGAGGGCACAAAAGTCCCTTTGAGGAATAGAAGGGACAAAGACCTTCAAGGTCCGAGAAGTTGAAGCTCAAAAGAGATAGTTCCAAGAGGGAACATGAGTCAGACTTATTCCAAGTCCCGAAGCTTAGGAAAGATAACGTTTTCAGAAGCGCCGACGGTACCCCAAAGTCATAAGGCTTGCAGGAGGAAGTTCAAAGGTGAATCCTTTGACACATTTGACATATTCTAAGTTGGGAGAGATCGGAAGCTCAGGAGGAGGAGCGGTATTGCCTGTTAGATCACAGTGCGAAGGATTGATAGTCATCTGATCGAAGCAGGGTGCACGAGCCTTAACGCTTCGCATATGTAGGAGAGAGAACTTACCAAAGTTTGAGATCTGAGATTCCCAAATTCCAGAGAGATGAAAACCCGAAGTGAATCCAAGTCAACTGATTAGTTGAAGCGAATCTGAGTCGTTAGATCGCCCGAAGTAAATCTTAGGTGTCAGATCACCCGAAGTGGATCTGAGCTGTTAGATACTGTGAGTCTAGGAGGAGGAAAAGTTTGAAAGTTGAGATTTCTGAAGCTCGAAGAGTCAAAAATCCGAAGTAAACCTCAATCATAAGATCAACCGAAGTGAATCTGAATCATCAGATCGTTTGAAGAAAATATCAAGCGTTGAATTGTCCAAAGTAGATTTGAATCGTCAGACCTAGAGGACAAGTGGCGTGAATCTGTGGATTCTGGGTAAATACCCAAAGTAAACGTCAACCGTCAGATCTTCTGAAGTAGATATGAACCATAAGAGCTAGAGGATAGGTGGCATGAATCTGTGGATTTCGGGTAAATACCCGAAGTAAGTTTCAACCGTCCGATTGAAGTGGACACGCAGCATAAATATGAACACTTTGAAGAAAGTAAAAGTTGAGGCTTGAGAATTCTAAAGTTCGGAGACGTGAAGGGATCACAACCGTCGGTCCAAAGGGAGACATGCGTCATTAGATTATTAACGCTATATAAAATCCATTGGAGGAAGACGAAAGTTGATATTTGAGATTTCTGAAGTCCGAAAATCTGAAGCGATGAGAGTCACCGATGTAAAGGTGGACACGCAATGCCAGATCTAGAACTTCGGAAGAAAAGAGAGGAGGAAAAGGTCCGAAGACCCGAAGAAGATCTTGATCATTGATTGAGGAGGGAGCTGAAGGACCGTCGATCTGATTAAGGAGGCCAAAGTTCTGAAGCAGGAGTAGAATCGTCGATTGAGGAGGACGTGTGGTAGATAATCTATTGTTTTGGAGGAATCTCTCCGAAAGAAATGAAAGTTTGAGAGTTGAAACTCTCGAAGGCCGGATTCGTGGAGGAGATATTGGTTGTATATTTGAAGGGACAGGTGTCGACAGATCTTCCACTCCAGAAGATTGTCATACAGGAAAGAGCGAAATTTTGAGAGTTGAAACTCGCGAAGGCTAGAAATTTGAAATCAATCGTAGTCGTTGATTTGGAAGGGAGATACGTGTCGACAGATCGCAGAGATCTAATATCATATCTGAAAGGAGAAAAGTTCGTTCATTCGACAGTTGTCCAGAGATGGGTAAAGAATATACAACAAACATTGATCGAGAGGTATCACCAAGGAATTGGAGATCAATGGTCGAGTTGGATTACGGGGCCAGAACTTGCTCGGATGTTAAAAATCTGAGAGTGGGCAACAATTTATAACATGGTTTTAAAAAATTGATACGTGGCAGCTGGAGGTGAATTGTGGGGTGAAAATAGGGTTGGCCTAAAACCACTCTTTCCCATGCCCACAATCACAACTTTCAATGAGGTCATATCCCAAGGCCATATGAAGGAAGGGGCTAATGAAAAAGGAGTTAACACCCAAACTCTAAGATTTCGTAGGTGCGAAGGGGAAGGTCATAGGTACCATTAGACCTGCACTTGGAAGTTGAAAGGGGTATGTGTTTAATCACAGATCGAGACTATTAGTGTCTCAGAGAGTCGTTTGGCTTTAGAATAGGAAATCCTTGACCGGGAGGTCAGACTGGTTCCCCGACTTTCCAAATTAGAAGCCATGAATGGAGAATCTGTTCTTTAAGGAAAGAAAAAAAAAATTATGCACCATCGTGGGTGTGTTACAGTTGATAGGCCCACTATAGAATCACTAGAAAGCCTAAATGCCAATTGTTACAATTATTGTCAACGAATTTTAGTTTAGAGTTTATATTTTTAAATTACAATTCTTGCCAAGCAGATAATAATTATAGTGTTTATATTTTAAATTTCGTTGTAATTCCGAACGTTTTCTATTCTCTAATTTGGGAAGGCTTGATCCTCATTGTGAATTTCAATTTTTCATTGTGAATGGCATATGTTCTAAAATTGTGTTTTATCTATATTGAAGTTTGAATGATCAGAGTTTTAGTTGAGATTATTTCATAATTTAACAGTGCAATGTTCGTTGGTAAACCAAGGAGTTAGTTCCAAAATTATTTCATGAGCTTCTCTTTTGAAATTTCGTTTAAATCCAAACCAATTCTTATGATGCGTTCTCTGTCGAAATTAGTACTAGATTCAAAATTGTACGATATCTTCCTATTTAAGTTTATGATAATTCATTTCTGTCGAATGGTGGATCCCTGTTGAAATTTTGTTTGATCTGAAATTATTGTGTATTCCTTATTGATTATTGATAAATCTGAGGTAGTTAGTAGCATGGAGTCTCTGTATATTTTATATTCTAAACCCAAAATTTTTGGTATCATGGGATGTTTGGTTCGTTGTGTTTTTCCTACTTCTATTCGATAGTTTGGACTTGTTTTAATCTTAGGAGCTATCCCTTTTTACCTTGACCACTTATGCATGTGACTACATGATGGAACCTAGCGTTGGCCCTTAAGGTGCTATTCAGAGCTCCAGGATGTAAGTGCTCTGGAGGTTTTTCAAATTCATCATTCTTGTTCACCCAGAGTGCTACCAACTGAATTATGTCATAAGCAGAATTGACTGGAAGTTGTAGGTAACCCTATATTTCTACTTTCCCTGTTAACCTTTATGAATTTAATCTGACGATTGGAACAGGTTCTCCTCACGCAAGGATATACGGTGGAGATCTACTCTGCAACTACAAGCTTTGGGGTTTTTCTCCACTTTCATAAACTTAGACTGTTTCACTCGGATCATCGAATCGCTGAAGGGCTTGAAGAACTAATGACTTACACTCTTCTTAGATGAATGGTTGTCACCCACTTCGTAATTCAGAACTCTCGAAGTTCCTCACCTTTTTGAAACAACACCTTAATTCCAACTAAGTGCCAAACTACCAAATCTTCAAAGAAAGAAGGCTCAAATATCTAACAGTCCTCGATCAATATCTAGATCTATGGTTGTTCTTCACTCCGGGACTTCGAAAATTCTGGGTTCTCTTTTTTCTTAGAAGCTACACCTTATCTTAGCCGGAGAGATGAATCCAAAATAACTAAGATATATACGGATCACATCTTTCCAAGAACTGACATTCAATATTTAGTCCAAACTTCGGGACTTTGGGAGTTCCTTAAATTTCAACAACATGACTCTAATTTTGTCGGAGTATCGAATTACCGAACCTCCGAAGAACGAATGCTCGTATATCTAACGATCTTTGATCGATCTCTAGATCTACGAATATCCTTCACTCTAGGACTTCAGAGCTTCAGGGTTTCTTAACTCTTAGACAATTACAATATAAACTATCTGAACTCTTGAGGATCCAATGGCTCACATCCTCTCACTGATCTATGGTGTAGTTTCACTCTACGATTTCGGGATTTGGGGCTTCTTTAATAAAAACAACTCAGATATGGTGAAGAGACGAAGGCCAAAGGTATTAGGGTTAGTGAGTGTGCATCTCTGGTCTAATCAGACGATGGTGGGAATTATGACTCCTCACGATCAGATCCTGTCCACTAATTCTTTAAAATGGAATTCACACTCTTAATTTTCGTCGCTTGAACCATGCACACGCTTTTTGTCCTGAGCTTTGGACTCTATTGGTTGTGTGCATCCTTTTGCACCTCCCCTGTGTAACTTTTCACTATCTATCATGAGCTTCATTCTTCCAAAAAGTAAGGCCCTCTCCCGCCTTGAGTGGTCTCTATGCACCAGGCGTTGTTTCTTATGAACTTGGGCCTTCGAGGGCACGGCTACAAACTTCTAGAGTTGGCTCTAGAAGTGTTTCCACTGTGACACCCAAAAGATAAACTTTAGGTTTCTTATAGAAATTTTTAACTCATTCTCAGCACATAATTTCACTCAATTGAAAAATTTATTCATCACAGTATCAGTTAGTTCATAAAGAACATAGTAAGATTACAGTTTACTCTATGTGTTGAGAGATTTTTCTCTTCTCTCTTTTCCTCTTTCAATTTTTTATGTAGATCATATATTTATCTACTTGGTTGTAACCTATAGGGTTGTCACAATTATTCAAGGTAAACATAAGTGAAATTGAAATTTTCATAAATAATAGATTGTCTAATTAAGGATCTTTGGTTTTTACTGTTAAGTTTTTGTCATGACACTATTGAAAATTCTCCCTAACCTTTAAATTAGTAAGATGAAGAATTATTGTAATAGTATATATTGTGTTATGAAGAGATGACCATGATACCAAATTCTCTGTATTATTTTTGAATAATTTGTAGTAAGGAATGCTGAGAATTATAGTTCAACTTTAGAATAGGTTAAAGTTATGGGAATTAAATACTTCATTGTTCCTGAGAATAGTTGCCAATATTGAGACCTTGAGTGGTCAAAATCAATCGAATGAATTCTAGACTTGAGCATTGATCATGTGTCTTGGAGGTCCTAACCTTGCAGGATAAGTTGGGTGGGTAGACATTGTTTGTGATATTATGTGATATGGGAGATCCTTAATATCTTGAAGTTGTATCTAAATCTAGTTGTGCAATGAGATGAATGAAATAGAATGTGTATTGTTGAATTATGTTAATATCGTGTTTCACTTGTTCTAATGATGTTTTATTAATGTTCAAAAAAAATTATCTCTTATTGTTTCTCAATTACTTATATGAAGTAACAGAGGGGTTGTTACATATGGTATCAGAGCAGGTTCAACCCTGCAACATTGGACCATTAGGCCATCCATTGTCTTAAACTAAATGATTGAATTAGATCGCTAATAAATATATGAAATTGTTCTTGCAGGTAATCATGGTTAGGGGATGCAAGGGAAGTATACGATGGGCTGCTAGAGGAAGAGGTGTGACACCTCCAATAGTACCCACACCAGAAGGTTCTAACCCCCAGGGAGATGAACAAAATACTGAGCCAAAATAGGTTGTTGTGGGAGATGTGGTAGGTATGATGAGATCCTTATAGAGGATGTTTGAGGCATTGATTAATCACCTGGATCTAGATGAGGGCATATCCTATGTACCTAATGAGGGTTCACAATGTGCTCCGTCTGGTAGTGGTATTATATAGAGAGAACTCGAGAAGGTGAAGTTTCCCGAGTTCAAGGGTGCCACGGATGGATTAGATATTGAGGCATTGTTGGAGAATGTGGTGATTTACCTTGCACTTCATGATTACACCTCCTACATGAAATTATGCATGGTGGTATTTCAGTTGAAGGGGAGTTCTCTTCTATGGTGGAAGCTGCTCCTGTCTCAACTAAACATGGCCATCAAAGACGTGTCATGGGAGATGTTCGAGGAACGGTTTTGAGAGAGGTACTTGTTCGAGGAATTCATTGAGCGTAAACTTAATGAGTTCAATGCCTTATGAAAAGGTATTCATACAGTGTTAGAATATGAGTCCAGATACATGGAGCTACTTAGGTATGCTCCACATCTGACCACAAAGAAGTTAAAGGTCAACAATTTTGTGTTTGGACATAAATTCAACATGCGTGCAAAGGTACAGATCCTAATGCCTCAGTCATTGAACAATGTAGCTCAGAAGGCCCTCATAGTTGAGGAAGAGATTAACAACAGGGGTTAGGGCAGGACTCCTTCTAGAAAGGTTGTATAGGAGACACCGGGAGCACAACCACATCTGAGACCAACCAGACATGCTTTAGGGCATTGAGATATGCATAGAGTACCCATGTTCATGACACCATGAATACAAACTCCTTAGCAAAGGACTCCTTATAGAGGACCACAAAAACAAAAACATCATCTTCAGTAGTAGCAATTTAGGCTTCTTCAGTAGAAAAGACCAGGATCACATGTTGTTAGATCAAAAAATTATACTTTAGGGACCAAGAACAATGGATCAAATACTAGGTGTTGGACATGTGGTGAGCCACATTACCAACAAGACTATCTGATTGAGAAGTCTAGAGCACCTGTATCATCAGGACCCACTACAGTTGGATATTTTGGCAAGGCCCACGGGATACATGCAGTGGTGAACAAATTCCAGGCTGAGGACCAGTCCACTATGCTAGCCACATCAGGTACAATTGCATACCAAAATTATAGTATATTGATAGATCCATGTGCTACAGAGAGATTTATCTCTAGTGCAGTGCTGAAGAGAATTAAAGTAAAGGCAGTCGAGAATTAAGGTAAAGGAATCATATGCCAAACAAAATGTTGGAGGAAAGGTTACAAACTATAGCCTTAACTTGGGAGACTTTGTGACAAAGGTAGATCTTTATGTCACGATCTTAGGATCTTATGACATAGTGATTGGTATGGATTGGCTGGAATCGCATGATGCGATACTTAACTGTAAGAATAAATGGTTAAGTTTGATGGATGATTTGGAACAAAGTAGAGTGACTGTAGGAAGAAACCAGGGAGTGTCCTTGAGGTTTATTTATTCCCTACAATTGAATAAGAGTATGCACCATGGATGCAAGTTCTATGCAATCTTAGGTCTGAATGAAAAGGAAAAGGTAGAAGGACTAGAAATCCTTCCTGTAGTATAAGTGTTTGCAGATGTGTTTCTATAACAGTTAGTAGGTTTACCGCTCGAAAAAGAGTTGGATTTTACAATAGAATTGAAACCTAGAACTCAACCGATAGCGACAACACCTTACCGGATGTTAATGCTTGAACTTTAGGAGTTGAAAATGAAATTTAAGGAATTGTTGTACTTGGGACTTATACTTCCAAGTGTGTCGCCTTGGGGTGCACCAATTATTTTCATTAGAAATAAGGATGGATCGTGGAGGCTTTGCATTGACTATCATCAATTGAACAAAGATACGATTAAGAACCAGTATCATTTTTGAAGGATTCATGATTTATTTGATTAGATGAAAGGAGGGACAATGTTTTCAAAATTTGAATTGAGGTCAGGATATCACCCGTTACATATTAAATGGGAAGATATCCCTAAGACCACATTTAAGACTAGATTTGGACATATTCTCATATTAAATAAGAGCATGAAAAAACAAATTGTACGGGAAACTATCGAAATGTTGTTTTTACCAATCGAAGATTCATTACTTGGGACATATCATATCTCATGAAGGTATCATTGTAGATCCAATGAAAGTGGAGTTTATTATGGAATGGACAAAACTAACAAATGCACAAGAAGCATGCAGTTTTATGGGTTTAGCATGATATTACCGACGATTTGTTGAAGGCTTTTCGAAGATAGCATATATGATCATGGAATTGGAGAAGAAGAAAAAGAAGTTCGTATGGACTGAGAAATGCGCAGAAGAATTTCAAAAGCTCAAGGATTTGTTGACAACAATGCCGCTACTAAAAGTCCCCGACATGGACAAGGAATTATTGGTATGCAAAGATTCATCCAAGGAAGGCTTAGGCGGAGTTTTGATGCAAGACAATCGATTGATCGCTTACATTTCAAGAAAATTGAGAAAACATGAAGAGAACTATGCAACACATGAACTGGAATTATTAGCAATTGTATATTCCTTGAGATTTTGGAAACATTGTATGATTGGAAGAAAATTTGAGTTAAAGACAGATCATTGTAGATTGCAACATATTTTTACATAGAGTGACATGAACGCAGGACAAAGGCGTTGGTCAGAATTACTTAGTGACTACGACTTTGAATTTACTTACATTAAAGGAACTATGAATCAAGTGGAAGATGCATTGAGTCAGAAACCATGCATATTTTCGATATTACATCTTAAGACAAATCTTCGAGAAGAGATTCTAACTTTAAAAATCAATGATGACTGGTATAAAGAAGTTAAGAATAATATTGGACAAGATACCATGACGATACCAAAGTACAAAGATTTATTCACTAGAAAAGGATGGATTGTTGAGATTTAACGAAAGAATTTACATACTTCCTAACGATGAATTAATAAGTTTGATCTTAAGTGAAACACATCGAGCAATTTACATGGCTCATCTGGGAGTCACGAAGATGAAGGAAAAACTTAATCCTTTATTCTTCTAGAGGGGAATGAAGGAAGATGTAGTCAGTTACGTGGATAGATGTCTAGAATGTCAGCAAGTGAAGGTTGAACATAGACATCTGGAAGGATTGTTACAACCACATATTATTCCAAAATCGAAATGGGAGGTCATATCGATGGACTTTAATGTTGGATTTCCATTGATGACAAGGAGACACGATTTGATTTTTGTTGTAGTTGACACTTTGACAGAGAGTGCACACTTTATTCCTATGCGTACGATGTATCAGGTGCCAGATATAGATATATTATTTGACAACGAGATTGTGAGATTACATGGTGTGCTAAGAAGAACCATATCCGATCGAGGATTAGTGTTTATAGTATAGTTTTGGACCAATTTCCAAGAGGCTTTGGGAACACAACTAAACTTTAGTACAATGTGTCACCCTAAGAAAGATGGACAAACATAAAGAACAAACCAGATTTTGGAGGATATGTTGGATATGTATTTAATGGACTAGCAGAGACATTGGGAATAATTCTTTCCACTAGTAGAGTTTTCTTACAAAATCAACTATCATAGTACGATTAAGATGGCCCCATTTGATTTTCTTTACAGGTGACCATGTCAGACACTCTTGAGTTGGGATTGAATTTAGGACAGGGTTTTGGTAGGATCAGAAGTGATTCAAGAAATGAAATAACAAATGCAATCAATAAGACAAAGGATTAAATAAGCACAAGATCGACATAAGAGTTATTTTGATGCGTAGCATGTTGACCGTAGTTATGAAGTTGGAGACAGAGTCTTCTTGAGAGTAAAACCACACAAGAGTTATATCAAGTTTGGAAAGGGTGATAAAATCTCTCCTATATTTGTGGGACCCTTCGAAGTTGTGGAAAATAAAGGACCCGTGGCTTATCAAATAGCCTTTCCATATTCTTTGAGGCGTATGCACGACCTATTTCATGTATCTATTTTGAGAAGTTATATTAGTGGTCCTTCATATGTTATTGACATGAGTTCCTTCCAGGTTTTAGACGAGGGTGCTCTCATGGTGGAGCCAATCCACATTCTGGACCATTTCATTCGACAACTACGGTATCGAACATTCGATTAGGTCAAGTTCCAGTGGGACAATTATAATCCACACTCAGATACTTGGGAGGATGCATTTGAGATGCGTCAACAATTTACTTACTTGTTTGATAGATTAGAGAAAATAATCTATGTCAGATACATTTATTACTTGCTTTTATATATACTGTACAAACATCGAGATGAAGTATAAAACAAGAGGGGGTGTATATAACATCCCTCTCTATTGAACACACTATTATTGACTTATTCTTTGAGGACACTTGCTTGCAAGTGATCCGGGTATGGTACTTTGTGATTTCATTCAGATTATGGGTTATATATGATGATGATGAGGTGTTATGGGTTATTGATTATATTGATGTATATATATTGAAACATTCTTTGGATGAGTCATCTTGAGTGTGCAGGACACATGACAGGTTAAGGATGTTGATAACATCGATGGATTCCCTTCGACTCTGGATTGAGTCAGGGAGTGGATTGTATTTATTAAGTATTTCATTTCATGCACATATGTTGTATGATTGGTTTTAGTATGATTTATGTATATGGAATTATTGACAGTGATTTTTTAGTGGATGGAGGCTTGATGATGTTTTCTAATCCGACTCACATAAGGAGTAGAGGGGCCATGCAAATAAACCATACATTTGAGGGAGAGGTGTGGAAACGTCCCTGTCATATCCTACTAGCACTCCCACCATGGTATAAAGTATAGGTTAACGATTACCTAATTCGAAAGGTCCACGATGTTGTGAGGGAATATTGAGACAATTGCTCATGAAGATTTCTAAGGAGCGCACAATAAGGAAGATTGATTATTCCTTAAAATCCCTTAGTCTCTCACAAGGTCGATCGAGTGGAGTATTGAATCCAAGGGTCGGAGCACAGAGGTGCATCTTGAAGGGTATGTCACATAATTGAAAACTTGAAGTCAATAAATCTAAATGGCCTAGAAGATATTGAAATAATTAGACCTTGTTGGATTAACTAATTAATTAAAAAATAGATTATTAATTGAAAAATATAACAAGAGTCAAAGCCAAGTCAAAGCCAAAGTCTAAGTTTGATTTGGGAACTATCTAAAATATTAAAATTGGGATAAATCTAATACTAGGAAAAAGATGGTAAAAATCTAAAGATTGGATGAAATGCACATGTGTCCATGAATTTAAAAAAAATGAATTTTTAAATAGAAATAAATAATAACTTGAGAGGTTGGGTGTACATAAAATAGAATCTAGAGTCAAACTACACTAGTCTAACTAGAAGAAGACTCCTAATCCAACTCCAACTAAGATCTAGTTAGGAGGCACTTCTTAAATGAGAATATGGGGAACAAAGGGACACGTAGGAGTGAAAATAGGAACACATTGAGGAATGTGAGGGAAGTTGACCTTTTTAAATAAAATAAAATTTGTAAATACTGGTGTAACTTGGGGAGGATATGAAAAGTGTGTGAGTGATCAATCCAAATTAAAATAAACTAAAAAGTTAATTATCTGTGCATGAGGACATGTGTCAGGGAAGAAATTTCTATAAATACAAATAAGGTAGAAGTGAAAGGGATCTTATTTTTTTAGCAATGTTATGCTGCCACATTTTTATTGGACCGTGATTTACTTGTGAGAGTTGGGATACCAAGGTTGTAAAAATAGTGGAAGCTCTTCCTTGCGAGGGAAAGTCTTGGAGCTATTCTTTTTGGTTTCTTGTGTGTGGCCCCTTTGCGGCTCAAGGGACTAAGAGGGAAGAAGAGTACCTCTA
>SNQJ01S0139824.1:9285-25160 GCA_010110895.2 Picea sitchensis | reverse complement strand
CATGAACTGGAATTATTAGCAATTGTATATTCCTTGAGATTTTGGAAACATTGTATGATTGGAAGAAAATTTGAGTTAAAGACAGATCATTGTAGATTGCAACATATTTTTACATAGAGTGACATGAACGCAGGACAAAGGCGTTGGTCAGAATTACTTAGTGACTACGACTTTGAATTTACTTACATTAAAGGAACTATGAATCAAGTGGAAGATGCATTGAGTCAGAAACCATGCATATTTTCGATATTACATCTTAAGACAAATCTTCGAGAAGAGATTCTAACTTTAAAAATCAATGATGACTGGTATAAAGAAGTTAAGAATAATATTGGACAAGATACCATGACGATACCAAAGTACAAAGATTTATTCACTAGAAAAGGATGGATTGTTGAGATTTAACGAAAGAATTTACATACTTCCTAACGATGAATTAATAAGTTTGATCTTAAGTGAAACACATCGAGCAATTTACATGGCTCATCTGGGAGTCACGAAGATGAAGGAAAAACTTAATCCTTTATTCTTCTAGAGGGGAATGAAGGAAGATGTAGTCAGTTACGTGGATAGATGTCTAGAATGTCAGCAAGTGAAGGTTGAACATAGACATCTGGAAGGATTGTTACAACCACATATTATTCCAAAATCGAAATGGGAGGTCATATCGATGGACTTTAATGTTGGATTTCCATTGATGACAAGGAGACACGATTTGATTTTTGTTGTAGTTGACACTTTGACAGAGAGTGCACACTTTATTCCTATGCGTACGATGTATCAGGTGCCAGATATAGATATATTATTTGACAACGAGATTGTGAGATTACATGGTGTGCTAAGAAGAACCATATCCGATCGAGGATTAGTGTTTATAGTATAGTTTTGGACCAATTTCCAAGAGGCTTTGGGAACACAACTAAACTTTAGTACAATGTGTCACCCTAAGAAAGATGGACAAACATAAAGAACAAACCAGATTTTGGAGGATATGTTGGATATGTATTTAATGGACTAGCAGAGACATTGGGAATAATTCTTTCCACTAGTAGAGTTTTCTTACAAAATCAACTATCATAGTACGATTAAGATGGCCCCATTTGATTTTCTTTACAGGTGACCATGTCAGACACTCTTGAGTTGGGATTGAATTTAGGACAGGGTTTTGGTAGGATCAGAAGTGATTCAAGAAATGAAATAACAAATGCAATCAATAAGACAAAGGATTAAATAAGCACAAGATCGACATAAGAGTTATTTTGATGCGTAGCATGTTGACCGTAGTTATGAAGTTGGAGACAGAGTCTTCTTGAGAGTAAAACCACACAAGAGTTATATCAAGTTTGGAAAGGGTGATAAAATCTCTCCTATATTTGTGGGACCCTTCGAAGTTGTGGAAAATAAAGGACCCGTGGCTTATCAAATAGCCTTTCCATATTCTTTGAGGCGTATGCACGACCTATTTCATGTATCTATTTTGAGAAGTTATATTAGTGGTCCTTCATATGTTATTGACATGAGTTCCTTCCAGGTTTTAGACGAGGGTGCTCTCATGGTGGAGCCAATCCACATTCTGGACCATTTCATTCGACAACTACGGTATCGAACATTCGATTAGGTCAAGTTCCAGTGGGACAATTATAATCCACACTCAGATACTTGGGAGGATGCATTTGAGATGCGTCAACAATTTACTTACTTGTTTGATAGATTAGAGAAAATAATCTATGTCAGATACATTTATTACTTGCTTTTATATATACTGTACAAACATCGAGATGAAGTATAAAACAAGAGGGGGTGTATATAACATCCCTCTCTATTGAACACACTATTATTGACTTATTCTTTGAGGACACTTGCTTGCAAGTGATCCGGGTATGGTACTTTGTGATTTCATTCAGATTATGGGTTATATATGATGATGATGAGGTGTTATGGGTTATTGATTATATTGATGTATATATATTGAAACATTCTTTGGATGAGTCATCTTGAGTGTGCAGGACACATGACAGGTTAAGGATGTTGATAACATCGATGGATTCCCTTCGACTCTGGATTGAGTCAGGGAGTGGATTGTATTTATTAAGTATTTCATTTCATGCACATATGTTGTATGATTGGTTTTAGTATGATTTATGTATATGGAATTATTGACAGTGATTTTTTAGTGGATGGAGGCTTGATGATGTTTTCTAATCCGACTCACATAAGGAGTAGAGGGGCCATGCAAATAAACCATACATTTGAGGGAGAGGTGTGGAAACGTCCCTGTCATATCCTACTAGCACTCCCACCATGGTATAAAGTATAGGTTAACGATTACCTAATTCGAAAGGTCCACGATGTTGTGAGGGAATATTGAGACAATTGCTCATGAAGATTTCTAAGGAGCGCACAATAAGGAAGATTGATTATTCCTTAAAATCCCTTAGTCTCTCACAAGGTCGATCGAGTGGAGTATTGAATCCAAGGGTCGGAGCACAGAGGTGCATCTTGAAGGGTATGTCACATAATTGAAAACTTGAAGTCAATAAATCTAAATGGCCTAGAAGATATTGAAATAATTAGACCTTGTTGGATTAACTAATTAATTAAAAAATAGATTATTAATTGAAAAATATAACAAGAGTCAAAGCCAAGTCAAAGCCAAAGTCTAAGTTTGATTTGGGAACTATCTAAAATATTAAAATTGGGATAAATCTAATACTAGGAAAAAGATGGTAAAAATCTAAAGATTGGATGAAATGCACATGTGTCCATGAATTTAAAAAAAATGAATTTTTAAATAGAAATAAATAATAACTTGAGAGGTTGGGTGTACATAAAATAGAATCTAGAGTCAAACTACACTAGTCTAACTAGAAGAAGACTCCTAATCCAACTCCAACTAAGATCTAGTTAGGAGGCACTTCTTAAATGAGAATATGGGGAACAAAGGGACACGTAGGAGTGAAAATAGGAACACATTGAGGAATGTGAGGGAAGTTGACCTTTTTAAATAAAATAAAATTTGTAAATACTGGTGTAACTTGGGGAGGATATGAAAAGTGTGTGAGTGATCAATCCAAATTAAAATAAACTAAAAAGTTAATTATCTGTGCATGAGGACATGTGTCAGGGAAGAAATTTCTATAAATACAAATAAGGTAGAAGTGAAAGGGATCTTATTTTTTTAGCAATGTTATGCTGCCACATTTTTATTGGACCGTGATTTACTTGTGAGAGTTGGGATACCAAGGTTGTAAAAATAGTGGAAGCTCTTCCTTGCGAGGGAAAGTCTTGGAGCTATTCTTTTTGGTTTCTTGTGTGTGGCCCCTTTGCGGCTCAAGGGACTAAGAGGGAAGAAGAGTACCTCTAGAATTGGTTGGGAGGTACCGGTGAAGTCTCTGTGATTAGAAAGATAAGGAAAGGAAGGAGTGCAAGACTTTGAAGGGAATCTTCATTACACAACATTCATTGGTTCTGGTATTTTTATATTTTGAATTTTATCTGTAGAATTAGTGTTGTTGTATGTTAGACTGATAGGGCCATTGTAGAATCACTAGAAAGCCTTAATGCCAATTGTTACAATTACTGTCAACAAATTTTAGTTCAAAGTTTATATTTTTAAATTACAATTGTTGCTAAGGGGATAATAATTACAGTGTTTATAATTTAAATTTCATTGTAATTTTGGACATTTTCCGCTCTCTAATTTGGGAAGGCTTGATCCTCATTGTGAAATTTGAATTTGTATTATGAATGGTATATTTTCTAAAATTGTATTTTATCTATATTGAAGTTTGAATGATTAGTGTTTTAGTTGAGATTATTTTAGAATTTAACAGTGCAATGTTCTTTGGTAAACCAAGGAGTTATTTCCAAAATTATATCATGAGTTTCTTTGTTGAAGTTTCATTTAAATCCAAACCAATTATTATGATGGGTTCTCTATCAAAATGAGTACTAGATACAAAAATGTACCATATATTCCTATTTAAGTTTACAATAATTCATTTATGTTGAATGGTGGATCCCCATTTAAATTTTGTTTAATTTGAATTTATCGTGTATTCCTTGTTGGTTGTTGATAAATCCGAAGTCGTTAGTAGCATGGAGTATCTGTATATTTTATATTCTAAACCCAAACTTTTTGGGATCGTGGGATGCCTGGTTCGTTGTGTTTTTCCCAATTCTATTCGGGAGTTTGGATTTTTTTTAATCTTAGGCGCTAGCCCTTTTTACCTTGACTAGTTATGCAAGTGACTGTGGGTTGGAACCTAGCATTGGCCCTTAAGGATTTATTCGGAGGTCAGGGACTTCTGTTCTCTGGAGGTTTTTCAAATTCATCACTCATGTTCACCCAAAGTGTTACCGATGGAATTTGGTCAAAAGAGGAATTGACCGACAGTTGCAGGTAACCCTATCTTTCCACTTTCCGCATTAACCTTTATGAATTTAATCTAGTGATTGGAAGAGATTCTCCTCACATGAGGATATATGGTGAAGATATGCTCTGCAACTCCAGGCTTCATGATTTTTCTCTTCTTTCATAACCTTAGACTGTTTCACCTGAATCGCCAAACTGTCGAAGGGCTTGGAGATATGGTGACTTACACTCCTCTTAGATGAACGATTATCACCGACTCTAGAATTCAGAAATCTGGGAGTTCCTCACCTTTTTGAAACAACAACTTAGTTCCACTGAAGTGTCAAACTACCAAATATTTGAAGGAAAAAGGCTCAGAGATCTAACAGTCCTCGATCGATCGCTAGATATATGGTTGTCCTTCACTCGAGGACTTCGAAAATTTGGGGTTCTCTTTTTCCTTAGAATCTACACCTTAACTTAGCCAGAGAGATGAATCTCGAATAAATTAGAGATCTACGGCTCACATATTTACAACAACTAAGGGTCATTATTCACTCCGGACTTTGGGACTCTGGGAGTTCCTCAAATTTTAACAGCATGACTCTAATTTCGTCGGAGTACTAAATTACCAAACCTCTGAAGAATGAAGGCTCGTAGATCTAACGGTCCTCGATCGATATATAGATCTACAAATGTCCTTTAATCCTAGATTTTGGAGATTTGGGGCTTCTTAACTCTTACAAAGTTAAGAATTAAACTATCTGAACTCTTGAGGATCCAACGAATTTCATCCGCTCATCGATCTACTTTGTAGTTTCACTCGACGACTTCGGGCTTCGGCGCTCCTTTAATACAAACAAATCAGATTTGTTGAAGAGACGAATCCAAAGGGTCTCAAGGTTAATGAGTGCACATCTCAGGTCTAATCAGATGGTGGTGAGAATTCCAACTCCTCATGATCATATCCCATCCACTAATTCTTTAAAAGGGAATTCACACTCTTAATTTTCATCGCTTGAATCGTGCACAAACTTTCTCTCCTGAGCTGTGGACTCTATTTGTTCCATGCGCACTTTTGCACCTCCCTTATGTAACTTCACACTGTCTCTCCTAAGATTCTTTCTTCCAAAAAGTAAGGCCTTCACCCGCCTTGAGTGGTCTTTGTGCACCGAGAGTTGTTTCTTTTGAACTTTGGCCTTCAAGGGGCTCGACTACACACTTCTGGAGTTGGCTCGGGAAATGTTTTCATTGTGACACCTAGAAGAGAAACTTCAGGTTTCTTACATAACTTTTTAACTCATTCTCATAATAGAGTTTCACTCAATTGCATAATTTATTCATCACAATATCGATTAGTTGATAAAGTACATAGTAATCTTACGGTTTCCTCTATGTGTTGAGATATTTTTCTCTTCTTTCTTTTTCTATTTGAATTTGTTATGTAGATCAGATATTTATATACTTGGTTTTAACCTATAGGGTTGTCACACTTATTCCAAGTAAACATAAGTAAAAATTAAACTATCATAAATGATAGTGTCTAATTAAGGATCTATGTTTTTTACTATTAAGTTTTTTTCATGATACTATTGAAAATTCTTCCTAACCTTTAAATCTGTAAGATGAATAACTATGTAATATTATATATTTTGTTATGAAGTTATGACCAAGATACCAGATTCTTTGTATTATTTTTGAAGAATTTGTAGTAAGGAATGTTGAGAATCATAGTTGCAATTCAGAATAGATTAAAGTTATGGGAATTAGATACTTCCTTGTTCCTCAAAAAATTCGCCAGTATTGATACCTTAAATGGTCAAAATAAATCAGATGAATTCTAGACTTGAGTGTTGATTATGTGTCTTGGAGTTCCTAAACTTGCAGGATAGGTTGAGTGGGTAGACATTGTATTTGATATTATATGATATGGAAGATCCTTAATACCTTGAAGTTGTATCTAAATCTAGTTGTGCAATGAGATGAGTAAAATAGAATGTGTGTTGTTGAAGTATGTTAATATCATGTTTCACGTGTTCTAATGATGTTTGATTAATGTTAAAAAAAATATGTCTTACTATTTATCAATTACTTATATGAAGTAACAGAGGGGTTGTTACATATGGTATTAGAGTGGGTTCAACCCTGCAACATTGGACCCTTACGCCATCCACTGTGTTAAACTAAATGATTGAATTATATCGCTAATAAAGCTCTGAAATTGTTCTTGCAGGTAATCATGGTTAGAGGACGCAAGGGAAGTAGACGACATGGTGTTTGAGGAAGAGGTGTGACACCTCTGATAGTAGCCATGCTAGAAGGGTCTAACGCCCATGGAGATGAGAAAAATACTGAGCCATAATAGGTTCTTGTGGGATATGTGGTAGGTTTGATGAGATCCTTCCAGAGGATGTTCGAGGCATTTATTAACTGCCTAGATCGAGATGAGGGTAGAGCATATGTACCCAATGAGGGTTCACAACACACTCTATCTGGTAGTGGTAGTATACACAGAGAACTTGAGAAGGTGAATTTTCTCGAGTTCATGGGTGCCACAAACAAATTAACCACCGAGACATGGTTGGAGAATATGGAGATGTTCTTTGCACTTCGTGATTACACCTCCAACATTAAATTCCCCATAGGGATATTTCATCTAAAGGAGACTTCTCTTCTATGGTGGAAGACACTCCTACCTCAACTAAACATGGTCATTGAAGATGTGTCATGGGAGTTGTTCACGGAATGGTTTTGGGAGAGGTACTTGTCTAAGGAATTCATTGAGAGTTAGCGTAATGAGTTCAACACCTTACGATAGGGTAGTTGTACGGTGCCAAAATATGAGGCCAGATACATGGAGCTACTTAGGTCTCCACATCTGAACACAAAGAGGTTAAAGGTCAACAAGTTTGTGTTTGGCCTTAACTTAAAAATTCGTGCAAAGGTATGGATCCTAATGCCTTAGTCATTGCATGATGTAGTTCAGAAGGCCCACATAGCTAAGGAAGAGTTGAACAGCGGGGGTCATGGAATGACTCCTTTTAGACAAGTTGTACAAGCGACACTGGGAGCGCAGCCGCATATGACACCAACCAGACAAAATTTAGGGAATTGAGATACGCATAGAGGACCTATGTTCATGAAACCATGATGAAAGACTCCTCAGCATAGAACAAACAACATGACCTATGTTCACAAAATTATTATAGAGGACCAAAACAACAACAACATTGTCTACAACAGTAGTTTTTTAGGCTTGTTCAATAGAAAAAACCGGGATCACACATTGTTAGAGCAACACCTTCTACTTCAGGGACTAGGAACATTATACCAAAGACTGGATGTTGGACATGTGGTGAACCAAATTACCAACGATTTTGTCTTATTGAGAAAGCCAGAGCACTCGGATCATCAGGACCCACTATAGTTGGATATTTAGGAAAGGTCCACAGGATACATGTAGCAGTGAACAACTACCAAGCTGAGAACCAGTCCACTGTGCTAGAAACATCAGGTACAATCACAAACCAAAATTACAGTATATTGATAGAACCATGTGCTACAAAGAGCTTTATCTCTAGTGAAGCATTGAAGAGAATTAAGGTAAAGGCAGTCAAGCAGAACGAGTTTAGATACATATAAGTGGTATTGGGTGCCAAAACGAAATTTGGAGGAAAGGTTATGGATTGTAGCCTTAAATTGGGATACTTTCTGACAAAAGTATATCTTTATGTCATGATCTTAGGATCTTATGACATAGTGATTGGTATGGATTGGGTGGAATCGGATGATGCGATACTTAACTGTAAGACGAAATGGTTAAGTTTGAAGGATGATTTGGGACAAAGTAGAGTGATTTTAGGAAGAAACTAGGGAGTGTTCTTGAGGTTTATTTATTACCTACAATTTCAGAAGAGTATGTGCAAGGGATGCAAGTTATATGCAATCTTAGATCTAAATGAAAAGGGGGAGTCAGAAGGACTAGAAAATCTTGATGTAGTACAAGCATTTGCAGACCTATTTCCAGAAGAGTTACCAGGTTTATCGCCCGAAAGAGAGTTGGAGTTTACAAAAGACTTGAAACATGGAATTGAATCGATAGCGAGAACGCCTTACCAGATGTCAATGCCTAAATTTCAAGAGTTGAAAATGCAATTGAGGGAATCGTTGGACTTGAGACTTATATGTCCAAGTGTGTCACCTTGGGGTGCACCAGTTATTTTCGTGAGAAAGAAGGATGGATCGCGGAGGCCTTGCATTGACTACCGTCAATTGAACAAAGCTACAAACAAGAACCAATATCCATTACGAAGGATTAACAATTTATTTGATTGGATGAAAGGAGCGACGATGTTTTCAAAAATTGAATTAAGGTCAGGATATCACCAGTTACATATTAAAGAGGTAGATATCCCTAAGACCTCTTTTAAGACGATATTTGGAAACTATAATTTTACAGTTTTACCGTTCGGATTGACTAATGCCCTAGGGGTATTCATGAGTTTGATGAATGGGTTGTTTCGTGAATTATTAGATAAATTTGTTCAAGTTTTTATAAATGATATATTGATTTGTTCTGACACAAAAGAAGAGCATGACGAACATTTAAGATTGGTACTACAATGTCTACACGAAAAAAAAGTGTACGAGAAGCAATAAAAATGTTCTTTTTACCAATCAAAGATTCATTACTTGGGACATATCATATCTAGAGAAGGTATCGTTGTATTTCCAATGAAAGTGGAGGATATTATGGAATGGAAAGCACTGACAAATGTACAAGAAGTACACTATTTTATGGGTTTAGCATGATATTACCGATGATTTGTCAAAGGATTTTCGAAGATAGAAAATCTGATCATGGAATTGCCGAAGAAGAACAAGAAGTTTGTGTGGACTGAGAAATGCGTGGAAGAATTTCAAAATATCAAGGAATTGTTGACGATAGTGTGGATACTAAAAGTACCTAACATGGAAAAGGAATTCATGGTATGCATAGATGCATCCGAGGAAGGTTTAGGCAAAGTTTTGATGCAATACGGTCGAGTGATAGCCTACATTTCGAGAAAATTGAGAAAGTATGAAGAGAACTACGAAACGCATGACCTAGAATTATTAGCAATTGTATATTCCTTGAGAGTTTGGAGACATTATCTTATTGTATGAAAATTAGAATTAAAGACTGGTCATTGTCGATTGTAGCATATTTTTACACATATTGACTTGAACGCACGACAAAGGAATTGGTGAGAATTACTTAAGGAGTATGACTTTGAAATTACTTACATTAAAGGAACTGTGAATCAAGTGGTAGATGCGCTGAGTCGGAGACCACACATATTTTTGGTATTACCTCTTAAGGAGAATCTTCGAGAAAATATTCTATATTTACAAATCAATGATGACTGGAATACAGAATTTAAGAATAATATTAGACAAGATGCCATGACGATACCAAAGTACGAATGTTATTCACTAGACAATGATGGATTGTTGATATTTAACGGAATAATTTATGTACCGTCTAACGACAAATTAAGAAGTTTGATCTTAAGTGAAGAACATCGAACAATTTACATGGTTCATCTGAGAGTCACGAAGATGATGGCAGACCTTAATCCTTTATTATTCTGGAGGGGAAAGAAGGCAAACATAGTCAGTTACATGGCTAGATGTCTAGAATGTCAACAAGTGAAGGCTAAACATAGACATCCAATAGGATTTTTACAGCTACATATTATTCTAGAAATGAAATGGGAGGCCATCTCGATGGACTTTATCATTGGATTTCCATTTATGGAAAGGAGACACGATTCAATTTTTTTGGTAGTTGACACTTCGAGAAAGAGTGCACACTTTATTCCTGTGCATATGACATATTAGGCACCAAAACTAGATAGAGTATTTTTCAGTGATATTGTGATATTACATGGTGTGCCAAGAAGAATCATATCTGATCGAGGATTAATGTTTACAGGATGATTTTGGACCAGTTTCCAAGAGGATTTGGGAACACAACTAAAATTTAGTACAACATATCACCCTTAGAGAGATCGAAAAACATAAAGAACAAAACAGATTTTGGAGGATATGTTGCGTATGTATGTAATGGACTAGAAGAGACGTTGGGAAGAATTATTTCCACTAGTAGAGTTTTCTTACAACAACAACTATCATAGTATGATTAAGATGGACCTATTTCAATTTCTTTACGGGAGACTGTGTCATACACCGTTGAGTTGGGATCGACTTGAGGATAGGGTTCTGGTAGGACCAGAAGTGATTCAAGAAATGGAAGAGTAGATGAAATCGATAAGACAGAGAATTAAAGAAGCACAAGATCGACATAATATTATGTTGATGCGCATCACATTGACCAAAGTTAAGAATTTGGAGACATAGTCTTATTGCGTGTAAAACCACACAAGATTTTGATCAAGTTTTGGAAGGGTGATAAAATCTCTCCAAGATTTTTGGGACTCTTCGAAGTTGTGGAAAAGAAAGGACACGTGGATTATCGACTATCCTTTCCTGATTCCTTGAGGTGTATGGATGACGTATTTCATGTATCTGTTTTGAGACATTATATTAGTGATCCTTCACATGTTATTGACATGAGTTCCTTGCAGGTGTTGGATGAGGGTGATCTCATGGTGGAGCCAATCCGCATTATGAACCATCACATTTGAAAGCTACGATGTCGAACAACCTATCAGGTCAAGTTCTAGTGGGACAATTATAGTCCACACTTGGCTACCTGGGAGGATGCATTTGAGATGCATCAACAGTTTCCTTAATTGTTTGATAGATTAGACTTATAGATATATGTCACATACATTTATTACTTTATTTTATATATTTAACAAACTTCAGGATGAAGTTTAAAACAAGAGGGGGTGTATGTAAAATCCCACTCTACTAAACACACTATTATTGTATTATTCTTTGAGGACACTTGCTTGCAAGTGATCCTCTACTAAACACACTATTATTGTATTATTCTTTGGAGGACACTTGCTTGCAAGTGATCCGTATGGTACTTTGTGATTTCATTCAAATTATGGGCTATATATGATGTTGAGAAGCGCGATTATTGATTATATTTATGTATATATATACAACAGACGATTTGATGAGTCGTCTTTGAGTGTGCGGTGACACATTACATGTTAAGGATTTTGATGGTATCGATGGATTCCCTTGGACTTCGTGATTGAGTCGTGGAGTGGATTGTATTTATTGAGTATTTCATTTCATGCACATATGCTATATGATTGATTTTATTATGATTTATGTATATGGAATTATTCAAATTATTTTTGTCAGTGGATGCAAGATTGGAAGTGCTTGCTAATCCGACCTGCTAGCTAAGGAGTAGAGGGGCCATGCAATGTAAACCATAAATTTGAGGAGAGGTGGTAGCATCCGTATTACATCCTATTAGCACTCCACTGCGGTATGAACTGTAGGCTAAAGACTACCTAGTTCGAAAGGTCCAATGGCGTCTGGGACATACTAAGACAAATTTCACCAATGGGTTAAGATTTATAAGGAGCGCATAATAAGATGGAGTCCTTATTCCTTAGAATCCTTTAGTCTCTCACAAGGTCGACTGAAAGGAGTGTTGACCTAAGGTCGGAAAAAGTCAAAAACAATTCTAAGGTGTGTGGAACCCTTGGATCACAAAGGTGCATCTTGAAGATCACATCTCGTAATTTAAAACTTGAAGTCAATAAAATCTAGACATTTGGGAAGACACTAAAAATAATTAGGCCTTTATTGATTTAACTAATTAATTAAACAATAGATTATTAATTGAAAAGTCTAACAACAATAAAATCATAAGTCTAATAATTGACATATGTCTATGTTTGATTTGGGAACTATCTAAAATATTAAAATTGGGATAAATATAATACTAGGAAAAGGTGGTAAAAATCTAAAGATTGGATGAAATAATTCTGAGAGGTTGGTGTACATAGAATAAA
Organism: Picea sitchensis; assembly: GCA_010110895.2. Taxonomy (NCBI): domain Eukaryota; kingdom Viridiplantae; phylum Streptophyta; class Pinopsida; order Pinales; family Pinaceae; genus Picea; species Picea sitchensis. The sequence continues at coordinate 12,818 of SNQJ01S0139824.1, read as the reverse complement.
CCTAGAGTCAAACTACACTATTCTAACTAGAAGAAGACTCCTAATCCAACCCAAACTAAGAACTAGTTAGGGGAAGTTAGAGACACTCTTAAAATGAGAATCTGGGGAATAGAGGGACACATAGGAGTGAAAATAGAAACACATTGAGGAATGTGAGGGAATTTGACCCTTTTAAATAAAATAAAACATGTAACACCGTGTAACTTTGGGAGAATATGAAAAGTGTGTGAGTGATTAATCCAAATTAAAAATAACTAAAAGCAATTATCTCTTCCTAGGACATGTGTTAGGGGATGAAATTCCCATAAAACAAATAAGGTAGAAGGGAAAGGAATCTAATTCTTTTGAGTATCATATGTCAGCTAATTTTTATTGGACCATGTTTTACCTAGAGTGTTGGGATACAAAGCTTGTAAAAAGAGTGGAAGCTCTTCCGTGAGAGGAAACTAGGAGACATCATTGTTGGTCTTTGTGTACCCCCTTGTGGCTCCTGGGGATATGGGGGAGAAGAGTTCCCAAAGTATCATCGGGAGGTACTGTAATGAAGTCTCGGTGATTTAGCAGCGTGTTCGAAGGAGCACAAGACTTTAGTTGGCATCTTCATTACACAACATTCATTGGTTCTAGTATTTTTACATTATGAATTTTATTCAAATATTGAAGCATGTTAGACCCATAGGGCTAACGGGCTTCTAATCACCGAGAAAGCCCGAATGCCAATTTCTACAATTACTGTCAATGAATTTTAGTTCAAATTTTATATTTTTAAATTATAATTGTTGCTAAGTGGATAATAATTACAATATTTATATTTTAAATTTCATTGTAATTCCTGACATTTTTTGCTCTCTACTTTGGGAAGGTTTGATCCTCATTGTGAAATTTTTATTTTTATTTTGAATGGTATATGTTATAAAATTGTATTTTATCTATATTGAAGTTTGAATGATCAGAGTTTTAGTTGATATTATTTTGGAAGTTCACAGTGCAATGTTCGTTGGTAAACCAAGGAGTTAGTTCTGAAATTATATCATGAGTTTCTCTGTTGAAATTTCATTTAAATCCAAACCAATTCTTATGATGGGTTCTCGATCGAAATGAGTACTAGATATGAAATTGTACCATATCTTCCTGTTTATGTTTACAATAATTCATTTCTATCGAATGGTGGATCCCGATTGATTTTTTTTTTAATCTGAATTTATCGTGGATTCCTTGTTGATTTTTTATAAATCCGAAGTTGTTAGTAGCATGGAGTCTCTCTATATTTTGTATTATAAACCCAAAATTTTTGGGATCATGGGATGTCTGGTTCGTTGTGTTTTTCCTACTTCTATTCAGGAGTTTGGACTTGTTTTAATCTTAGGCGCTAGCCCTTTTTACCTTGACCAGTTATGCATGTGACCGTGGGCTGAAACCTAGCGTTGACCCTTAAGGAATTATTTGGAGCTCCAGAACTTTGTCGTTCTAGAGGTTTTTCAAATTCATCACTCTGATTCACCTGAAGTGTTACCGTCTAAATTCAGTCATAAGCGGAATTGATCGACAGTTGTAGGTAATCGTATCTTTCCACTTTCCCCATTAAAAATTATGAATTTAATATAACATCTGGAGGAGATTCTCTTCATGCAAGGATATACGATGGAAATCTACTTTGAAACTCTAGGCTTCAGGGTTTTTCTCTACTTTCATAACCTTTGATTGTTTCACCTGGATCGTCGAACCATTGAAGGGCTCAAACATCTAATGGCTTAAACTCCTCTTAGATGAACGATTGTCACCCACTCTCGAATTCAGAACTCTGGGAGTTCCTCACATTTTTTCAACCACAAATTAATTCCACCGAAGTGTTGAACTACTGAATCTCTGAAGGATGAAGGCTCAAAGATCTATAAGTCCTTGATCAATCGCTAGTTCTATGGATTTCCTTCTGTCTGGGACTTCGTAAATTTAGGGTTATCTTTTTCCTTAGCAGCGACACCTTAACTTAGTCGGAGAGTTGAATCCCAAATAAATCAGAGATATACGACTCACATATTTCCAACAAATGATGGTCAGGATTTACTCAAAACTTTGGGACTCCAGGAGTTCCTTAACTTTTAAGAACATGACTCTAATTTCACCGAGTACCAAATTACCGAACCTCTGAAGAACAAAGGCTCATAGATCTAACGGTCCTCAATTGATCGATATATCTACGACTATCCTTCACTTCGATACTTCAGAGCTTCGAGGTTTCTTAACACTTAGATAGTTACAAATCAAACTATCTGAACTCTTTAGGATCCAACGGCTTGCATCCTCTCACCGATCAACGGTGTAGTTTCACTATGCAACTTCAGGCTTCGAGGCTCATTTAATACAAACAACTCATATATTCCAAAGAGATGAAGCCCAAAGGTCTCAGGGTTAACGAGTGTGCATCTCCAGTCTAATCAGACAGTGGTGGGAATTCTGACTCCTCACGATTAGATCTCGTCCACTAATTATTTAAAAGTGAATTCAAGCACTTAATTTTCCTCGCTTGAACCCTGCACATGCTTTCTCTCCTGAGATCTGGACTCTATTTGTTGCCTGTGCACTTTTTCGCCTCCCCTGTGTAAGTTCACACTAATTCTCCTGAGCTTCGTTCTTCCAAAAAGTAAGGCCTTCTCTTGCCTTGAGTGGTCTCTGTGCACCGGGCATTGTTTCTTATGAACTTGGGCCTTCAAGGGGCCCGACTACAAACTTATGGAGTTTGATCTTGAAGTGTTTTCATTGTGACACCCAGAAGAGAAACTTCAGGTTTCTTATAAAACTTTTTAAATCATTCTCAGAACAACTTTCACTCGATTGGAGAATTTATTCATCACAGTATCATTTAGTTCATAAAGTACAGAGTAAGCTTACAATTTCCTCTATGTGTTGAGATATTTTTCTCTTCTTTCTTTTCCTCTTTCAATTTGTTATGTAGATCGGATATTTGTTTACTTGGTTGTAACATGTAGGGTTGTCACACTTATTCCAGGTAAACATAAGTAAAATTTAAATTTTCATAAATGATAGATTGTCTAATTAAGGATCTCTAGTTTTTACTGTTAAGTTTATGTCATGACACTATTGAAAATTCTTCCTAACCTTCAAATTAGTAAGATGAATAATTATTGTAATAGTATATATTGTGTTATGAAGTGATGACCAAGATACCGGATTCTCTGTATTATTTTTGAAGAATTTTCAGTAAGGAATGCTGAGAATTATAGTTCAAATTTATAATAGACTAAAGTTATTGGAATTAAATACTTCCTTGTTCTTCAAAACATTCGCCAGTCTTGAGACCTTAAATGGTAAAAATCAATCAGATGAATTCTAGACTTGAGCATTGATTATGTGTCTTGGAGGTCCTAACCTTGCAGGATAGGTTGGGTGGGTAGACATTGCATGTAATATTATGTGATATGGAAGATCCTTAATACCTTGAAGTTGTATCTAAATCTAGTTTTGCAATGAGATGAATGAAATATAATTTGTATTTTTGAAGTATGTTAATATCG
>SNQJ01S0139822.1:6682-27248 GCA_010110895.2 Picea sitchensis | reverse complement strand
TTTGCAAGTTATACTGAAATCTTTCGACGTATTCTTCTAATGATTCATTTTCTTTTGTAGTCATTTGAAAGATTTCATCTTTTAGGTATCTGGTTCTACAATAGTCCTGATATTTTAACAAGAAGGTTTGTTTCATCTGATCCCAAGAATCAATGGTTCCACCTCCCAATCCCATAAACCAGCGTAAGACTGCTCCCTTCAAGGTAGAGGGGAATAGTTTTAATTTTTGGGGTTCAAAGGTGTAATCATACCCTCTACATAGAACATCGAATTCAATTAGGAATGCGTTGGGGTCTTCTGAAATCAATCCATGGAAGGCTCACAGGTGTTGTAAGGGGATTGCTTTCATAGGGGCATTGGAAATTGGGTCAACTATTGGATATTCTAGAGTGGAGGTCTGGGGTCATTGTTGATTTGGTTGTGCCATTTGATCGAAAACGTGCCAAAAATTTTCAGGAGGTTCTTGATCCAGGTATTCTATTTGAAATAGTTGATTATTTGGTCTTTCAGGAAATTTGATTGCACTCCCTTTATCTGAAATTTCTAATATGCCTTCTTCTTTTGCAAGAGACTCAGGGTTGGGTGGTGGTGGTGGGTCTGCCTTGGCAACCATGATAGTTTCTCCTACTCCTTCCTCCAGATTATTAGATCTTCCCTCTTCTAAAGGTTTGAGTGGTGGGAGATATGTGCTCTAAAAGCTTTGCTCAGTCCCGTCAGTTTTGCTATGAATCTTAGCGTGGGCTATAGTTGGTGAAACTACTGCCTGAGGGATTCAGGTGGATCCTTTTCTAGGTCCAACTGAAGCTTGGGATTCACTCTTTTTGATGATTTTGTCTATGAAAGTGCTTCTTCCAGGGATCACTGGACCCTGGGTTTTGGTAGTTTTTGGTGGGGGTTTTGGTTTTTCAAGATCCTTCTTTCTAGTCATACACACTTCACAAAACAACAAAAGAAATTTCATCAAAAGAAACACCTACGAAGCCTCTTAAGTGTCAACTGGAGGTAAGCATTGACATACACATTTTACTTATTACCTGCATAGGTTCTTACCTTCCTTATTCAATACCCGGTCCTCCAGAGATGCAACCTATGCTACCTTTGACATTCTCCCCGGCAACGACGCCAAAATGTTGTTCTCTAAAGATGTCTTAAAAACAACCTTAGTTTAACATTAATTTATCAACCCGAAGATTCGTCTTTTATCTCAAGAATATCAGCAAAGTCTATGCAAGTAGCCTAAAATCGTGTAGCTAAACCAAACCTGAGTTCATCAACAATTAAGTTCCTCAAATATTCACCAAAGATTCAAAGAACTAATGGAATTGAAATCAAATTACTAAAATGCTGTAAAATGAAAAGGAACTAATTAATCCATTGAATTCACTTAACTACAAAGCAATAATCGAATCTAAGAAAGGACTTGCATAATTAATCTATCAATTATGAATTCTAATTACTGGAAAGGAAATAGAGAATTACTCTATCTGTGGAAAGAAACAATGACTGTAATCTAGTCGAAAGGGACAACTAATGTAACTTTTACCAAAAGGAACAACTATCATAACTTTAACCGAAAGAAACAACTAATGTAACTTTAACCAAAAGGAACAACAATTGCAAATCTAAGGAAAAGGAACAATGAAGATGAAAATGTGAGGAACTGTCAAGCGATGACTTCGGAAATGGAAATCATAACGACAATCATTAATACTTAAGGGAAATGTCCGTCTTCTGCAAACAATCATCAATTCATTGATACACTTATGCAATTAAAAGAGATCTGAATAAAAAAACATAAATCAAACTTCAAACTAATTCAATTACAAAATGAGACAGTAGCTCCTTTAGATTGGGCCCTCGGTCTTCAGAAGTACTGCTATGAAAAACTCAAAATGCAGGGATGGTAGAAACACTCAAAACTTTCATTGATTCCATAACTGGTGAAACATTTACAACAACTACTTGCACAAAGAAATTCTCTATTCTGAATCCTTGAATGTGATTTTTCTATATGTTTTCCTGAACCTATTACCATCTTATATATTACAATAATCTGGGTAAATCAAGCTATCCTGAGGATCAAAAGATCCTCAGGATTTCTTTACTATTATAAAGTTACAACATAAAACTGCTTTGCACCTAAAAGTCTTCAACTCCCAATAGCTCGTGCATATCCAAAATCTCTTTGGTTATCTTTGACAACTATTTTATCCAATTCTGCAACAAAACCAAACCTTTCCAATCGTAATTTAGGATCTATTTAATAAAACTTCAATGAAAACTCTAAGAGACATATTAATCATGCTCTTTCCTATTTATCCCTAATTATTTGAAAAGTCAATCATAATTATATCATGAATTGTAGAAAAAAGGAAGATATTTATACCTTTTTCGTAACCCAATAGGAGCTACGAAAGAAAAATTAGGAACTAAAACAAGAGGTAAAAGAATACGAAATACTAGATACATATATCAAGAAGGAAAACGAGCAACTAAAGGCAACCAACCAACAAATCCAATATGACCATGAAGAGACTTATAATAAGCTCAAGAAGGTACTAAGACTATTACAATACATTCGGGTCATAAAAATGGAGCTGAAAGTAGAAGCCTCAACTGTCAACATCATTGATCCACAAGAGTAAAGAGAATGGAGTCTCAAGTTTTGAAATTTTGAGTATGTTTCAATCGCATGAGGACATGCAATGATTTTGGCACGGGGAATGTTGAACCTCTAAATTGACATTCCCATTACCATATTATACTCCTCATTTATACCTTTTTGGACTACCTAATCTTGGATAAATGAAAAAGAACACTACCTCCAGTCACTAATAAGGTCATAAGGTAAAGTATATTTGAGTTTATGCATTTTGTGGTTTATTAAGCTAGGAGACTAAATATTTCATGTACTAATGTTTAAAATTGCCACGTGTAGCCTTTGACCTTTGGACAAGTCCGACACTTCTATGTTAGGCTAGCCATCCGATACCTATGCGCCAGATCATTCACTGTCGCGATCTGGTATCGACGTTCACAGAATGTTCTAGTCTGGTACCAACCAATTGCATGATGTTTGGATCTGGTACTATCTATCGTATCACACATGTTACAATCCGGTACCAATACATGAAAGAAAGTATGCCAAGTTTATCTCCAGATTGTGCCTAAGATAATTGTTGAATGTTTATTAAATCATCAAAGTTCTAGCAAGACTATGTTAAGCTAGTTTTATTATTGCTTCATCCTCATACACTTCGTGTCATGAGGAAGAAGCTTAAAATATGTAACCGAATGGATAAATTTGACAATTACTGATCTGCTAAAGATTTCACCTCCTTGTGTTTCACGATCGAGACTGTTTAAATAGTCGTGGAAAGGATGGTGGGATATATATATATAGAGATAGCATAACATGACATATAAAGTAGCGTTTCATATTGTATAACATATCTTGATTTTGAAGTTTAATAGAAGAATATCATTTAATTCCATGTCTTGACCATTTACGAATGAATGTGAGTTGAGTTGTTAGAATAGTTTAATTTTATGTTTTGAGATTTGAGTAAGAGTGATGTGTTGATCTGGATTTTATGAGAAGAAAAAATGAGTATATATTATTAATAGGTTCTTAACACAAAATAACAGAGATACAGTAAAACTGGTTTTCTATTCAATAAGGAAATAAGTTGAAACTGTAAAATGCAATGGAAACAAGCTTGCTGGAATGGTGGCGTCTTATCTCTGAAAAGAGATGTGACGACTGTGATCATTTGAAAGAAGATGATTGCAATGAGGCTCTGAATAAATTTTTACAATAAATAGGAATGGAAAAAACCATAGACATCTAAAAACCTAACCCTAGGAGATGAAGCGCCAAAAATCACGTGCACCCCGTTTGGGTAAGTTAGTACATCAACTTCCCGGGGTCATAACTTTTGCATACGATCTTCGTTTTAGGCGTATGATAGCCCGTTGGAAAGGTATATTCGAGGAGATTAATTTTTGGGGCTCAATCATGCCTTCAAATATAATTGAGAAGATCTATCCTGAAAAACCTTCATTTAGGCCCTCAAAATGGCCCCGAAAGTTAAAAATGCTAAAAATAGTAAATTGCCAAAATTGTCAAAAAAATGTTTTGAGCCAGTTGGAAAAGGTGGCTAGCCACCGATATCCACCTATATCAGTCCTCCCTCCTTAGGAAGAAATGGTCTCCATTGCAATGATTTCCCCCATCAGATAAGGAAATTTCTACTGAATTTGGCCTTGGGTGAGCCACTTGCCTTGGTGCAGGAGCTGCCCTGCTTTGACGACTCGGTAAAGCTAGATCCTTTGCTGTCGAGTGCCCTTGATATGTGTGTCCACAATATGATTTATGGATTCCTATTGTATGTAGTTTGGGTTGAGATCTGTTGGTTTCAGTTGCTCTGCTACGTATGAGGTTTCCAATAATGGTGGGAAATAAGGGCGAAGGAGATCCACATTGAACATTGGGTGTAGGACAAGGAAAGGAGGAATGTTGAGCTCAAAATAATTATCCCCCATGACCTTGGTGATGGTGTATGACCTATAATAGAGTGGTTGAATCTTTCGATGGGGTCCTGTAAGGTGTTATTTCTGAAAGTGCAATGAAACTTTGTCGCCCACTTGAAACTTATGTCGCACCCGATGTTGATCATGGCACTGCTTGTACTTGTCATTGGACTTCTGTAGGATATCCTGAACCTATTAGCAGATGTGCTATATCCTCTCAATGAACCGGGTGGCTTTGTCAGCTTCAGTTGGCGCAGGATATGAGTTGGTCGAGGTGAACGTAAGGGGAAGTGCAACATCTATGGGACCCAATGGTTGGAATCCCAACCCCACCTGAAAGGGGTTGTGGTCAGTTGAGCTATGCAGGGCTTGGTTGTAGCTATGGTGGACACATGGAAGGCTCTCATCCCATGTGTGATGGTTCTTTGAATTATACATGCGAAGGATATGCAAAATAATTCAATTGATGACCTCGGTTTGGACATCTGTCTGGGGGTGGAAAGCCATGGATTTGGAGAGCCTGGTGTCTAGCAGTGACCAGAGGCTCGAACATAATGTGTTGAGAAATCGACTGTCTCGATATGAGACAATGGTTTGTGGGATTCTAAAATTTACCTAGACTCGTTCAAAGAAGAGCTTGGAAATGACCTCTATTGTGATGTTCTTCTTGCAGGCAACCAGAATCGCCATCTTAGAAAAGCGATCAACAACCACAAAAACACAGTCATTTTCCCGCTTGGTGGATGGGAGGCCTGAAATGTAGTCCATTGAGATGGATTCCCATGGCTTGTCAAGAGTAGGAAGAGGGGTGTACAAGCCCTATTTATTAGTGGTTGGTTTGGCTATAGCACAGGCAGTGCAAGACCTAATATACTTGCTGTCCTACTGGCAAATATTCGGCCAATAGAAATGTTTCTGTAGCATCGCCACTATATTTTTGACATTGAAGTGTCCTACCACCAGACTGTAGTTGGCTTCCCAGATCATCTTGTCTCTCTCACTTGATGGAACACATATATGGCCCAGATGACACAACAACCCATCCTGAAGATGGAAATTATTGACAACTGAATTTGCACCCAACATTTGGTAGGTGGTGGCAAAGTCTGGGTTTGTCTCATAGAGTTGGGGCCATCCAAAGGTCTCATGGTTGTAGGAGTCTAGCACTGTGGTGAGTGCCACGACTTGTAGCCTGCTAAGGAAATCAACGATGCGATTGGTGCTTCCTGTTCTATACTTGATGTTGAGGTGGAATTGTTGCAAGTATGTGGACCACTTTTGATGGTGATCATTATGCAATTTTCCTTGTGTCTGCATGAATTGAAGTGGCTTATGATCAGTGTGGATGAATATCTCCTTCCCAAGAATGTACTGTCTCCACTAGTGGTAGGATTGCACAATGGAGTACATTTCTTTATCATAATTAGGGTACTTACAGACAACATATGATAGTGTCTCACTATGGCCACGGGGTCGTCGTGCTGAGTGAGAATGTCACCCACCGCATAGTCTGAAGTATCTGTCTCAATCTCAAAGGGCTGCTACAGGTTTGGTAGTGAAAGTACTAGGGTTGAGCACAAACACTTCGTCAAATTGTCAAACGCTTGTTGTTGGGACCAGCTCCACGCAAATTTCACCTTACCACCACCCATGGTTATTTAGCTAAGGGCCCATGCAATATGGGAGAATCCCAACATGAACCTGCGGTAGAAATTGGGAAGGTCCAAGAAGCTCTGAATCTCAGTGAGTGTGGTTGGGGCTGGCCAGTCATGGATGAGTTGGATCTTGGCTGGATCCACATGTACACCATGCTGATCAATTATGTATCCCAGGTAATGGACCTTGTCCATGCCGAAGGATCATTTTTCCAAGTTGGCATACAACTTGTGTTGTTGTAGGGTGTGTATAACCTACTTAATATGATGCAAGTGTTCCGCCCAAGTCTTGTTGTAAATGAAAATGTCATCTAGATACACCACTACAAAATTATTGGTGAATGGTCACAAGATATCATCCATCATACTCATGAAAGTGGCTGGAGCATTTGTCAAACCAAAGGGCATGACCAACCATTCAAAAAGGCCTTCCTTTGACTTGAAGGCGATTTTCCATACATCTTTCTGTTCAATCGGGACCTGGTGGTATCCAGACTTCAGATCAATCTTAATGAAGTATTTGGCCCCCGTGATTTGATCAAGGAGGTCGTCTATTTGGGGAATCGGGTATCAGTTTCCGACTGTGATTTTATTCAGAGCTTGATAATCAATGCTGAGTCGCCAGGTTCCATCTTTCTTCAGTACCAGCATGATTGGGCTCCCGCAAGGTGATGAGTTGGGACGGATGTGCCCCTTGTGGAGCATTTCTTGGATCTATCGCTTGATATCCTAATTCTCTAACAAAGAGTGGTGATAGACTAGCCCATTGGGCAGCGGTGTGCCAGGGGTTAGATCGATGGGGTGTTTGACTTGGCAGTGCAGAGGTACCCTGGTAGGTGAGGAGAATATATCCGAGTATTCTTCCATGAACTTATCTACTTGCTTCTACTATGTGGATAGGTCGGCCGCAGATACCCTGGATGTGGTTGTGATCTTTTTCTTATTCTGAGAGTGAATCATGAACAAGACAAACTTCCCCATCTGAAAGATGACCTTCCTGCATTTCTTAGCAGAGATCAAGGAAATAACACTAGGTGGGACTGCCTCGGGTATCCTGTACAATTTTATGTTCAAAGTAATAATAACACTACGAGGCCTAGACTCATATACAACATGATGTTTCAATAAGTAAGGTTGTCCCAAAAGAACATCACAAACTTCGAGAGGAGTAACATCACACAATACCTCATCTTTGAAGGGCTTGATGCTGTATGACAGTTGACACTGTTGGCTGATGCGGAGATCGCTTCCTTGGCGGAGCCATCCGATGGTGTAGGATTGTGGGTGTGGTGTTGTCGGAAGGGCCAACCGCTTGACGAACTCTACTGAGATAAGGTTATTCTAGCTATCACTATGCATGATGAAGTGCAACAGAGTTCCTTTTATCCACATCAGTGAATGTAAGAGGCATTCTCCTTCTTCTAGCTTGTCTGGTTCACCAGGATAGATATTGGTGGTAGAAACAGTGGAACTGGGTTCCATGTCAATGATCTGTCTTCCCATTTCTAGTTCTGTCTCAGATTCTGAACCCACATCTGATTCAGACACTTTCACTTCATCCACCAGTGACTTCTTTGAGTGACAGTCAACAATTTTATGCCAAGGGCTCTTATGGAAGTCACACCACTTCCAAGTATCTTTCTTTGTCTTTCAAGTGTCTTTCTTTGCTTGCAGATTGGGTTGGTTTTCCTGATACTATCCATCTTTTCTTTGTCCTTTGTTCTTTGGTTTGGGGCCACCCTTTCCTGGATTTTGTTGTGAGGGGTTCCCAGGCCCAAATTGTCGTGTCTTTTGTTTGAGCTTCTGCTCAATTTTGACGACATATCGGTAGGCTGTGCCCAAGGATGAGATGTCCAAAAATTCCATTTCGGTCTAGATGTATCTATGTAGAGTGCCATGATACTTGAGCACCAGATGTCACTCTGAATATTTGATACCTATTTTGGTGTGCAAGGCATGAAAGATATTCGTGAAATCTGACACTTCTTGGTCTCTTTCTTGCCGCAGTGTGGTCCATTTGGTATACAAGTCGTCATAACTTCTGACATGGTAGTATTGTTGTTTAATAACATCCCTAAAGGAATCCTAGGTGGTCGTGAGTATAAATAATGAGGGTTCCTCTATTTCCTTTTTCTCACAGAAATTTTCACATGAATCTTTGACATGGGGAACGACTTTGAGGAGCGCAAAAGTAATATTTTCTCTATTCGAACAATTATGGACAAAACAATACCCTTCTAGTAGATTCAACCACTTGTCTACAACATCTGCGTCTATCTGACCTTCAAATACAGGAATATCGAAGTTTATTTTCACCTTGAAGGGGGTGGCGCGTCCACTTGAAGAAGATGCGTCGCCTGTTGGTAGCCGCCGAATGATTTGCGCGAAACTATCCATCATCTCATTCCTTTGTTGCATGAGGGATTCCTCAATCAATAGTTTGAAAGGATATCTTGTCCCATCATATTTATTTTCTCCTACCATGAGAGGTCACTTGGGTGTGCGAGAGATTTTGTCCTCAAGAGAAACAAGCTCGAGACCCAACTCTTTGTACTCCAACCTCGTTGGGGACATGCATTAATATGACAAGGAGAAGACTGCTCTGATACCACTTATCTAGATTTTATGAGCAGAATGAAATGACTACAAATTATTAACAGGTGCTTAACACAAAATAACTGAGATACAGTAAAATTGGTTTTCTAATCAATAAGGAAATAAGCTGAAACTGTAAAATGCAGTGGAAACAAGCATGCTGGAATGGTGGTGGCTTATCTCTGAGAAGAGATGTGATGACTCTGATCATTCACAAGACGATGCTTATAATGAGGCTCTGAAGGCATTTTTACAATAAATAGGAATTCCAAAAACCCTAGACATCCAAAAACCTAACCCTAGGAGATGAAGCACCAAAAGTCATGTGGGCCCCATTTGGGTAAGTTAGTACATCAACTTCCCAGGGTCGTACCTTTTTCATATGAGCTCCGTTTTAGGCATATGATAGCCCATTGGAAAGGTATTGTCGAGGAGATTCATTTTGGAGGATCAATACTATTGGGTATGTGTTATATTCTTTGCATTTGTGTGTGTGGGAGTGTCAGATAGGACAGCTGCGTCTGATGATCCCTGATACTAGTGCTCTGTTTGTGCCATGTGTGCCGGGCGCTTTCCTAGGGGGGGTCCCAGGGGGGGAAGATATTCCCCCCTTGGTTACGCACAACATTTGGGGCAACACCCCGAAATTTATTTTTGGGCGAGTTTTGCTATTTTTAGCGGTTTTTTCTATTTTTAGTGGTTTTGTAAATTAATCCCGGATTAAGTGATTAGGGTTTTGGTATCTATGGAATACCTAAAAACATTGTATATATATTGTATAGTGAATGGTGAAATTTGAGATAATGAATATAAGAAAGGTTTTCCCAGTTGAGGGTTTCCAGTATATAATCTCTGTGTACTCTGTGTATGAGCCATTGATTTAATTTTGTTTTGCTTAAGAATCTATATGCATTTCTTTACTTCACAGGTTTAAAAATTACATGTGGTATCAGAGCTCATTTTTGGCTTCAGAGGGATGCCTTTGTTGTTGAGGGTTTGGCTCGGTCTTGATAGATCAAGTTTATCTTGGGTCTGTGATAAACCTGGGTTTAGTGGGAGCTTTCGCAGTGGTGATTTGAGTGCAGAAAGAGGAATGACAAGTTCTTCTAGAATCGAGATAGAGAAGTTCAATGGTAAAAAATTTGAGCTATGGAAGCTGAAAATGGAGGACCTTCTTGTAGACAAAGAACAATGGATTGTTGTGGATCCTGGTACACAACCTACTACTACACCGTATACTAGTACATAGGCTATTGGTACACAACCTACCAGTACACAAACTACCAATACACCACCTACTGGTATGTCAAAGGAAGATTGGGAGAAGTTGGATAGAGGAACAAGGAGTACTATTCGACTCTGCCTGGTAGATTCAGTGTTGTTGAATGTCTCAGAAGAATCTACAGCCAAGTAACTATGGGATAAGTTGGGGAATTTGTATCAATCAAATTCCCTGGTAAACAAGTTGTTTCTTCGAAATAAGTTGTATCATATTAGGATGGAAGATGGAGATTCTGTGACAAAACATCTAAATTCCTTTAATACTATGGTAAGTCAACTTGGCTCTGTTAATATTATGATTACAGAAGAAGATAAGTGTATTACTTTGTTATGTTCTTTTCCAGACTCTTGGGATAATCTTGTTGTAGCAATAGGCAGTACCACTCAATATACATTGAAGTATGAGGATATAGTTGCATCCTTTTTATCTGAAGAGATGAGGCGAAAAAGCATGGATGGTCACAACACAAATGCTTTATTTGTAAGAGGGCGTACCCAAGACAGGAACCCTGGTAAGCCTTCGGGGTGGATATCTAAATCTACAGGTAGATCTAAGTCTCTAGGAAAATATTTGAGGAAATGATGGAAGTGTGTTAAAACATGGAATTATAAGAAAGATTGCAAGTCTAAGAAGGTTGAAAAACCAAAGGGATCTGATAGTACCTCTTCCACAGAGGCGAAAACCTCCACTAAAGAAGGAGGTGATGTTTACCTAGAATCTACAAGCACACATGCAGACTGTGATGTATGGTTGATCGACTCAGGTGAGTCATACCATATGACTCTTCACAGGGAGTGGTTCTCTGAATATGAAAAATATGATGGTGGTGATGTATTCCTAGGAGATGACTCGACAACAAAAATCTTGGAACGTGGAAGGGTTAAGTTGCTGCTAAAAGATGGAAGGTTTAGAACTCTCCCTGGGGTTCTACACATTCCAAAATTAGCCAGGAGCCTAATATCTGTAAGCAAGATGGATGATGCAGGAGTGGATACTGTATTTGCAAAGAACACTTGAAAGATGGTACGAGGAGAAATGGTGTTGATGAGGGGAGTTTGGTGTGGAACTCTGTACAAGTTGCTCGGAAGCACTTATTGTTATAACCCTAAATTGCACCATACATGCTTACCTGGCATCAATCCATCTCAGATCCCTTCTTTTCCAAATCACTACTGAACAACTCTTTAAAAACCTCTTTTATAAGGGCCCACATGCCCTACTCTATTACTGCACGTGTGTACATGCTAGATGACCTAAAACATCTCGCGTGGAACTACAAAAGAAGGAAAAAAGGAAAGTTGCCAACGGAACACACAGCTTTGGGTGAGTTAACTAAAACTCCCAGCCATGCATGGCCGAGGGTTCATCCAAATACCTATCTCCTTCTAGCCTATAAAAGAAGGGGTAGGGGTCCCATTTGGAAGAGGAAAAATGATAGCAAAGAAACTTTGCCCAATTGCATATTCCCATTGTCCCAACCCTTTAGCCATCCTTGTGCCAGAAGAGATACAAAGAAAAGAAGTTGGAGGACAGTTGAAGAGTAGCCCAGGATCAGGTTCATGGAGCGGTGGTCGGTCTCAACATTTGTAAGTTGATTCATTCAAAGTAATAAAGAAAATGCTTTTCCCATACTAATTCATGAGTTCTTCATAGTTTGTTAAGTACATGTTTGAATCTCTAACCCGTTAGTCTGTAGGTAAGATGCATGTGTAGTTTGTTTCTTGTCTTGTATGCATGTCAACTTTGGAAGGAGAACTACGAACAAGTGATCAAGTGTGAGGAAGGATCGACATCGAATGCCTGGAACAAGGTATGTTGGTCTGGCCATGTCTTTACTGAAAAGAAATGGGATTTACGTCTGGGGACGAAGGTAGAAAGTAGATTTTCTCTTGGTCATATCTCATGCAAAGTATAACCCTATTTGCTAGTTCGTAAGGAGATTTCCATCACAACTTAATTGGCAACCGTACTGGGGAAGTCTCTAGGGTTCCTTGGAATTTTATATCTTTTGGGTAGTTTTAAAAGACCGGTTTTTTGTCCTATTTTTTGAAGTTTCTGCCAAGTCTGAGCTGACAGAGAGTCTGGTCTTCCATACCAACTATCTATGATTTTGCTTGACTGTGTTTTTTCGAGACCCACAGAGGTACACGTGGCCTGCATAAGGTCTGTACGCATGTACCCATACCCTACTTTCTTACAGATCGTGTGTGAACGCTAGTTGAAGAAGTAGCAGTAGCATGTAGATTCCATCAAATTTTGGAGGCAGTCATCCTCTTCCCTGTCAGAATTAGTCATTCTTAGGGGTTTTCTGGAACTCTTTCTAAGTCTTGGTTGTTTGGAGTCTAATCTCAGATTGGTTTGTTTTATGAATTTTTTCCTTACATTGTTTTCCTTTTTTCTGTTAAAGAGAGTGTCTGAGCCTTTAGGAGATCCTGGTTCTCAATATCAGAGGTCTTTTCCTGGTTTGGATTGTCTATTTTTTTTTTTTTTTTTTCAGAGTTTTAGAGATACACGCAGCCTGTATAAGGCCATAACGCGTGTACACGCCCTCTGGCTCTACACATCTCACATGCACACACTTGCTGTTGAATTGTCAGTAGCGTGCTTGTGCAGTATAGTTTTTGTTGAGGGGAGGCAGTCATCCTTTCCCTTGAAAGGAGTTATACCTCTCAGGTTTTTGAATATCTGTCCTAGCAGTCAGTAGCTTAGGGTTTATCTTAGCCATAACTTTCTTTTTCATTTAAAAGTTGTCATCAAAAAAATTTTCTTTAGGGTTTTTAGACAAGTGTGACAGTCATTTTTTAAGTTTCTAGTGTGTGATTTCATGAAGTGATTCTTTGCGATCTGCGGTTAGGCCAAAATTTTTTCTTGGTTTTTGCTTGTTGGTATTTTTCCTTTTTTCTTTGTGAGCATTCAAAATAAAAAAAAAATCTTTCATTTTTCTTGTTTGGTTGAAAAAAGTGTTGTTTGCATTAGTAACCAGGGAGAAGTATTTTATTTCATAAGTTATTTGCAGTTTACTTAGATCATAAGTAGCTCATAGTCGAGTGAAATTATCTTTTGAGTTTGCCGTTCAAAAATCTTATAATTTTTTTTTTTTTTTTTGAAAAGTTGTTGAAATTTTGCATTAAGTAAAAGTTTTTGTTTCCATCTTTTTGTTCATTTTTAATTTCGGCTTTCAAACATAATTAGTTTCACTTTCATACCCTTTGATGTAAGACAAGCCATAAAATTAATGCTAAATCTAAAATTTATTAGAATCTTATGTTTGTAGGGTTAACCAACTAGTTCAGGATTAGCACCTTGGATTAGGTTAGAGAGGAAACTCTTCAAGGCCATTAAAATCAAACATTGGAGTCTGAGTTAGGGAGTGTCCAAGTCTAGTATCATGAAATTTATCTGGGACCCCCCTCTAATATAGGAGATAAACATGAGGTCGCGTGCGGAAAGGTAGAGGAGATAACCCCTCCAAAGATGGACCAATCGTAGTGGAGAACACATATAGAGGGCTTGTCTTGGGATTTCGTCGTTTGCATTTTCCATGGGGCTTCATGGGTCTCGAATTTGTTTGAGGTATTAAGTTGTCTTCCGAACCATTTTCTCTCGATACCCTTGACAGGTTTCGGGCTCGATACCCTGCTCATTGTGGTCTACCCGGCTTTCGACTGTACCCGCCTGGTGACTGTTCGCGCGCTGGCAACCTAGTTGCCTATATTTTTTAGGGACATACATAGGTGACTGTGGGGGTATATCCTGGTACCTAGGATATACATTGGGCCATGCTTTGCAGAGTATACCTGGAGGGTGCTTCCATTTTCGAGTTTCACTTGCACCGATAAGTTTCTCTAGTGTTGGTTGTTGTAACTATTCTTCCAATTAATTTAGTGTTTGCCTGTCTTATCTTATAGGGACTTTTTTAGTGTGTGTTAATTTTGAACGGTTAGACTACCCTAGTGTGTCTTTGATCTTCTCAAATAGTGGAGGATCACGAGCTCCTCTGGTCACGAAGGCTTCTTGGCTTGCCACCGGTTACACTAGAGCCACCCCCAACACCACTAAGGCGAAAGCTAGACCAACAAGGGTCTTTTGAAGCGACCGGGTCAAAAGCAATTGTGACCAATCCAGAGGAACCAACCATTTTGGACCTTGGAGCAAAATCTCTTGGCCCAGTTGAAACTCCAACCACTGATTTCTTGGCACCCTTCATCGTACCAATTCAATTTTACAAGCGCCAGATAGTTTCGCACACAACAATGGAAACAAATGATGTTACTTCTTCTGGGAATTCTTCAATTCCCACTATGCCTGTCACCACAGGAATGTTTCTGCCTCCTAACTCACCGTCACTGGTCTGAACCACCATTGTATCAACCACATCTACATTCCATAGTGGTCGGATACCGTCTTCGGCAGCGGACACAAACCCTTTCATACCAAGTGCGACAGGCCCTCCATTCTCGTATGGGATGCCTAGTTCAGGTACAAGTCCTGTACTTTCCTACTCCACTACATAGACTTCAGGTCTGGGGGCAGGGAGCTCTAATACTCCTCTGCATGGCCACATGGGGGGGGACTTCCACTCCCTTTAACACTTTCCCTTACGGGGGAGGTCATATACCTCCTTTTTCCCCTTNACCATGGTTTATTCGGAGCGGGGAGTCAAGGAATACCTTTGCAAGATATGCTGATAGGTTCGACACCATTTTATTTGTTTGGTGCATTTGGTAACAACGCCTTCTCCCCAGCTTCTTTCCCGAATGGGGGAAACCCCGGTTTCGAACAATCTATTCCTATGCAGGGTACTATTCCTGCATAAGGGGGCACACCTAGGAACTTATTCTACATCAGGGCCTTGGAATTATTGGCAGGGATCCATTCCCTCGTCTGGAATGTTGGTCTGGGGTAATTCTTTCTACAATCAATGGAACCCCGGATAAACTACTATGCCTATCCCCACGGGACCAACATGGGGCAACCCTTCCCAAAGTCCTTCGAATGTAATGCATGCCCAATCGTCTATTTCCTATTTTGGAAATCAGTCGTTTATGTCTCCTCACATAAACAATCCATACGCTGGCCATGGCCACGGTTTCTACAAAAACCCAGGCCAGCAACTGAACTTTTCCTGGCAACCTGGTGCCAGTCAAACTCTAGGCCCCTTTTTCCTCGGTTATCACCAACAACCCAAATTGCCTTTCTTGGCAACCTTGCATTTTCCAGAATTGACAAGGTTTTTGAATGACCCTATTTGTCACAATCCGCGTTGGCCTCCTACGTTGACGAAGTTTCCTTCGGACATCCCAAAGTTTGAAGCCAAGCATAACGAAGATCCAGGAGATCATGTGACTACTTTCTATCTTTGGTGCTCATCTAACTCATTGAAAGATGACTCCATACAGTTGAGATTGTTTGAACGTACTCTCATTGGGAGTGACACGAAATGGTACATTGAGCTCGACCGCTCAAGATACTCTTCCTTCGGTGAATTGGCCATGGATTTCCTAAACCATTTCCAGTTACCTATGAGATACGACACTGGTACAAAATTGCTGGCAAATTTCTCACAGACAAAAGAAGACCATATCTCTGATCACATTAGAGAATGGAGATGCCGAAAGAGTTTAATTAAGGTACCAGTTCCACCAACATTCCTTCTCGAGTGGTTTCTTAAGTCTTTGGTCCCATAGTTGTCCAAAGACGTCGCAACGTCAGGAGTATTTTTCGAAGAAGGCGCCATCATGAGAGCTCAACAACTTGAGCTAATCTATTCTCAGTCCGGTTTATTATACGAGATCTTGCTAAATGCACCATGCTCAATACTTGATAAAACTATATAGAGAGCTAGACCACATGCCGATGGTATTTTTGGTTCAACACAAACAAAGCCCGTTGAGCAACTAACGACTCAATTGCAACAATTGTCTATACAACACATAGCGGCCAACCAAACTACTTCTTCGACTTCTCCCCCAACCAAAACGTCGGATGTACACATTGTGCAATCGACTAATCCAAAGGCCACCCAACATCCTGAAGGAAAGAAAAAACAACAAAAGAATCCTAAGGGGGATAAGAAACCCATCGATAATGTTGAAGGGGGAAATACTAATAAATGGAAGGTGAGGTATCCATGCAACCTGTGTGTGGAAGACCACCCGACCCACCTATGTCCCGGGCTTGCAGAGGCCCAAAAGTTTGTGACACAACAACAACCTGTTGTGTTAACCAATCCATTTCAACATGGAAAAAATCTAACTCAAGCCTCTACAAGCACGGAAGGGGGCAGTCAAGGACCCCCTCCACCTTCGAACAACCCCACATCCACAAATGTATATATGGTGAAGGGTGATGCTTTCATATCGACTAGAGTGCATGACTATAATACACCAGGCACTTCTGAGAAGGGCAAAGAAGCCGAACTCCCATCTCTTCCTCTACATATTGAGAAGATGTTGGGCGAAACAATGACATGAATTCCAAAAGGCACATTCAAAAAATCTTCTCATAACTCAAATGCAAGGGCCGCCTAGACCTACTCTGTGGTGGAAGATTTATCACAAACCCCTTGTGTGATGTCTTCTTTGAAGATCCTCCAAAGCTTCCCTTCCTAGAGGAAATCCTTGTTAATCTCTTTAGGATCTACCAAGTCTTGTAATCCGGGTACAATCATGCTGGATACAACCGAATTAAAACCTTGTCTACCTTACCACGTAGCATATCATATAGTAGTGGCTTATCCCACGCAAATTTTTACTCAGAATATCTTCTGCACAGTGGTTGATGAGGGCGCCTTGACATGCGTTATGTCATTGGCATGTTGGAAGGCCATTGGCCATCCCGTTTTGTCTCTATCACCTACTCTCCTCACTGCTTTCGATGGTTGTTCGTTCCGACCACATGGTATCATTACTTCTTTCCCCCTCCAGTTAGGAGGGAAGACCATGTGTGTCAAGGTAGAAGTAGTCGACACACCCCTCGACTATAAACTCTTGTTAGGAAGGAGTTGGACTTATGCCATGCAAGCTGTGGTTGCTACAGTTTTCCGGGTCTTGTTGTTTCCACACGAGGGCCAGATTGTGACCATTGAATAATTGTCTTTCTCTAGACTTGACCCTGCATTGGGGGCATCCACGGTCCCGATGATTGATAAAACTCAACCAGGTGTAGTCAACGTAGGGGTTGGTTTGTTCCCATCTTTGATGGGTACCTTCGATTACCCACCCCATCAAGGCGATATCAAGTTTATATCCAATCACCATAAGGTTGATATTTTTCAAGTTTTCTTGTTCTGCATGACTTAATTCGACGATTCGTGGAAACTTCCTTCCCCATCGGCCATGATGGATGGGACAGATCACCCAGGCATGTCCATGCCCTTGTCCACAACTGAAGTAGCGTACTCTTTAGTCCAGTAAGATTCAGCCAACCTAGATCCAACTCTTGCACAAGAGTTCGATCCACTTCTAGAGCCTATTTGGGCTCAAGGTTGTCTCACTGACACCGATTCATTAGACTTAGTATTGTCCTCTGATGAAGCAGTAATTGAAGCAATGACTATTCTGAACAAACCCTGGGATGATCTTCATCACAGATCATACTTCCTCCCAAAGTTAAGCAGAATCGAGGCCGAAGAATTCACCTTGACTATGACTGGAGATAGGTCTTGTCCTATTAATCCCTTAGCTACACACGAGATCTATGCTGAGGGTAATATGGAAACCATTGCTGAAATGATACCTATCAATATCTATAGAACCCCTGGCGTCATAGACAATGTTTTTGTTGGAGCATACTGCTCCCCCAAGGAGATGTCAGGCATCGGCCCACAAAGAGTCGATCATGAGCTACCTTTGTTGTTTTTCAAGCTCGCTTTGAGATCCGAAAGAAACATCCGATGAGACTGCATTTATTATTTTCAATCTCATCCAGATTAACTGAGAAAAGTAACCTCTCCGGGTATGCTTTTAAGCCCTTTTTAGACCCTCTAAACATGAAAATATTGTCGAACGATCTTGTGGCCTTTCACGCTCGTTAAAATGAAATTTGAAGTCACGTCTGTCCGGCGGTAGTTTACCCCTTTTTCGGTCTGAACGGTCAAATGTACAAACAAAGGTGTACTCTATGGAACTTTCATTCTTTAGAAGAGTACTCTCAGGTATAATTTTACCCCTTTTTTGGGCCTGAGGGACTAAACTTACAAAAAAGGAACCCCCACAGAGTCCATAGTTAAGATCTTTTCAGACTCCCTAAAATTGAAAAGATCGTCGAGTGACCTGATTCTTTCACACTCGTTAAATTGGTCCAGAAGAACATTCCCGTTGGAGTCCATAGTTAAGATTTTTTTAGACTCTTTAAAAATGAAAAAAATGGCCGAGTGATCTTGTCCTTGTGACACTCGTTAAAATGGTTTTGAATAGATGTCTTGTCGGTGCTAGTTTACCCCTTTTTCGAACCAACTAGACTATCTTCGAAAAAGGTACCCCAATGGAGTCTCCTTTTATGTTTTTTTTTAGACTCTCTAAATATTAAAAACCACCGATCTTACCTTCTTTGGGCTCGTTAAACTTACATCGAAGGATGTTACCATTGTGTGTTTTGTTAACTGCGTTTGCATACCTTATACGCCAACCTTGTAGCAGTTTGCTTCTGCGTCTTAACACCTTTGGCCCCTGGAGGATTTTTCCTGAGTGTCCTTACTATGAACACCAGTCTTGTCCCTGTGCCTTGAACTTGTATTTTTTCAACACTTATTTCTCCTTTGTAACGTAACATTCTTTTATTCTTTTTCCAAAAATATTGAAAAAGAAAAAAAAAATCAAATATACCCCAAAAAGAGGAAGGGAAAAGTATTTTCTTTATTGGCAGCATAATGAGTCGCCCTTGGATAAAGCACATATGTTCTTTTGTTCATCAAACCCTGGGATTTAATATGACCTTAGGAAGCTGTTCTTGCTACATAGAGCCGTGTCCTCCTCCGTTTGGTTATTCTTCCAAACATATGTAGAGTTTGCATTGCCTCCGACCTCGTAAACTTATGTTAATGCCATGCTGCCTGAGTCTCATCATTTGTCGTGCTGTTGTCCAAGGGAAGTTTGTCACCAAGCCTGAGTTGGCCCCTCTGCAGTTTGTCTCTTGTCCTCATACCCGGCCATCTTGAACGTCCAATCAAGTCTTTGTTCGAAATCAGTGAAGTATTCTGTCTGATCATCAATATTCTATAGTCCATGACCGACGAGCATCAAAGACCTCTGGGTAGTGAAGTCAAACACTCATATTATACTCCTACCCAAGTTTTGAAAATTTTGAAGTTGTTACTCGAGCTCTGAAGACCTCATCTCCAGCCATCAGGGCTTATTAGCGTCTACGAAGATGGATACTCTACATGTATATCTTTTTTATTTCGAGATGTAGCTCCGCTATGTATTGTTTGTGGCTACACTTTATATAGTTGTCTGACATGGATATACAATGCATTTGATTGGTAGCCATGCATTTATTTTATCCCGAACATGGGTATGCCCGCCTTGGTGAGACAATTGTTATTTTTGCAGATGATGCCTCCCAATTTTTGGTCCCTGGGCTCACTTGTTCGACACATTAGTAAATATTGGTAATGTATTTCGGCCATCAGATTCTCTTCTGACCTCAGACATTAGGGGGCATCTGCTATAACCCTAAATTGCACCATACATGCTTACCTGGCATCAGGCCATCTCAGATCCCTTCTTTGCCAAAGCACTATTGAAAAACTCTTTAAAAACCTCTTTTATAAGGGCCCACATGCCCTACTCTATTACTGCATGTGTGTACATGCTAGCTGACCTAAAACAACCCGCGTGGACCTACAAAAGCACAAAAAAAGGAAAGTTGCCGATGGAACACACAACTTTGGGTGAGTTAACTGAAACTCCCGACCATGCATGGTCAAGGGTTCATTCAAATACCTATCTCCTTCTATCCTATAAAAGAAGGGGTAGGGGTCCCATTTGGAAGAGGAAAAAAGATAGCAAAGCAAATTTTCCCAATTGCATGTTCCCATTGTGCCAACCCTTTAGCCATCCTTGTGCCAGAAGAGATACAAAGCAAAGAAGTTGGAGGACAATTAAAGAGGAGCCCAAGATTAGGTTCATGGAGTGGTGGTCGATCTCGACATTTGTAAGTTGATTCATTCAAAGTAATAAAGAAAATGATTTTCCCATCCCAATTCATGAGTTCTTCATAGTTTGTTAAGTACATGTTTGAATCTCTAACCCGTTAGTCTGTAGGTAAGATGCATGTGTAGTTTGTTGCTTGTCTTGTATGCAGGTCATATTTGGAAGGAAAACTGCGAACAAGTGATCAAGTGCGAAGAAGGATCGACATCGAATGCCTAGAACAAGGTATGTTGGTCTGGCCATGTATTTATTGAAAAGAAATGGGATTTAAGTCTGGGGACAAAGGTAGAAAGTAGATTTTCTCTTGGTCATATCTGCATGCAAAGTATAACCCTATTTGCTAGTCT